>NDXB01005073.1:7549-49545 GCA_002631895.1 Agapornis roseicollis
TTTTTTTTTTTTTTACCGTGTTAATGTGAATACTCACTGCTATGCCTAGGCATTTTCTTTCCAGTGCTTTGTAAAAGCAACACGTAAATATCTGTCTCCTAACTTTGGCTGGAAGCTGTAGGTAATGTATGCGGATAAGCAGTTTGGCATCAAGCCCATTTGACTTCAGTTCTTATGCTGTGGCCTTATTGTAGTCTTAACTGGTAGGTTAGCAAAGCTGAGCTGTTGGACAGCTAGTACAATTTTACAGAAACCACCTTTAGATCTGACAGATGATTCAGGCTGCTGACATTTAGATATCATCTTACTGCTTAAGTGGGAAACTGCAAGCAGTCCTCACAGTCATGGACAGCAAGATCTCTAGTGTGATACTCTTAAGATGTGGAAGTATCTGGTGTGACTCAAAAGTAGTCTTCCTAAACTTTGTGCCAAGAAGTTTGGAGGTGAAGAGAGTCTGTCTGGTTTCTGCTTCACTGGAGGTGAAGTGCCCAGAAACTGCCTTCAGGGCTTTTGTTTTGAATTCTGAGGAAATGCTACATTTTTAACAGATTGCTCTGAAAAAGCTGCTTAGTTTATGTACGTACTATTGACTGCTGATAACAGAAGCTAAGTAGATAGGTTATAATTAGTTTGGACACTTTTTCCTTACACAAAATGCATAAGAATTCAAGAACTGTTGAGAATGTCAGCCTGGGGAGGGTGGGGCCCTCCAGGGGAATTTCACCCTTCTAGTGGTGCAAGCTTACATTAAAATAAAGGAAAAACCTGCATGATACACTTCTGAGAATGTTGGTGTCACTGTTGGCAGGCTGGCTGTAGTCTGAATTTGCGGAACTGCTATGGAAAGTTAAGGGTCTTGCCTTACAAGCAGCTCAGCTGTTGTGTGACAGTTTGGAAGTGACTGGTTTCACTGGGACTGCTCACTTCATAATTTGAGCAAATGAGTGTGTGCCTCTGGACTGAGAATTTCTTATCAGATCATCCATGTGAAAGCCGCTGGCAGGACTTGAATGTATTATTAAGCAAGGGTGAGCTTTGTTATTTGAACTTGCTTAGAAAAAGAGCTTTCAGTTTAACCTCAGAACTGGTATCAAAGTGTTGTCTCATTTGCCAAGTATGAGCTCTCCAAGTAAGGCAAAGCTGGAATTTAGATATTGTTGGGGCTGCACCCAGAAGAAGATTGAATGTGAGTTTTTGTATCATTGGTTTCTACAGGCACTCTGACAGCTTGACCCTGCTGAGGGGTGGGATCTTTCCATTTTTCTCCTCTTTTGGTCCAGTGCCCACTGGGGCCTGTACTGAGATGACTCAGCTTGATAAGTCAGCAAATGACTAATTTGATGCATTGAGTTGGCTCTACAGTCATTGAGTGTTGAAGCCAGCACAAAGGAGTGGCAAGGTTGAGCATGGGAGAGTGGAAATGAGGTGGGAGTGGAATGGGGGGAGAGGGAGGGGCAGGAGGCTGCCTGCTTTGCCTGACTGTGAGGCATGATGCTGGCTCAGCCATCTTGCATCTGCGAAATCACTGGGGTAGCCCAGCATCTAATTTTAGGCATCTGGTTTTCAAAATACAACAACAACAAAGTATTAGGCAGCAGATCTTCTGTACAATTAATAGGAAGAACACAACAGAAGGAAAGCTAAACAAAAGAATTCATATATGATGAGCAGCAGAAAACTGCTGCATTCAGACACAAGGCTCAAAAAGTCTCCCTTTCTACTGGAGAAAGGTGAAGGCATAAAAAGCTGTCTTCTGACTGAGGATCTCTAGTTTGGACTGAAGAATGTATTATTTAAGTATTCTTAGCAAGGATTGAGTAGAGTTTGTTGATTGAAACACAGTTGTGGTAGTGAGCACCAGGAGGCAAGCAAAATATGTGCTAGAAGCTGAGGTATCTATGTTGTATGACCAGTAACCTAGGTTAAGTTACAGGTAGATATCTCTTCTTTGTATGACTACTATAATTGTAGGGCTATGAGAAAAGGGAAGGAAACACTTGTGCCTCTGACTTATTGCTGAGGCAAGTCAGTGTTGACAAAAATGACTAGTTGGATGGAAGATGGTGAAACGAGCATGTGTGTAATCAAGTAGATGGAGCTTTTCAGCTGGGGGCTGATCTCTGCTTTGTGGGCTCTGGAGTTGTTTGCTATTTAAATCTGATTAAAAAGAAAAACAAAAACTAAAAAAAACCCCAAACCAACAAAACAAAAACAAACCCAAACACCCCCCCCCCAAAAAAAAAAAACAACCCCAAGCCCACACCAAAAAAAAAAACCAAACAAAAAAAACCCCAAACAAGCACAACACAAACCCACACAACTTACTTTCAGCTGAACAGTTCTAGTATGAGCTTGGAAGGTGCAGCACATTTCTGCATCTTTCTGCATACTCTAATTTGAAATGGCTAAGAGAGAGGTTGTTGTTCTTTTTTAATGTGGTGGTATTTATTATAAAATGGCCACTGCACTGCTACATCAAAATGACATCACTGCATCAATCCCTAAGCTTTCCCTAGTTACAGTGATTTAACTTGGCAGGAGGTTAGCATGACTCAGCCTACTGCTGTCCAGCCAAGACCAATTTTGATATTTTCCTGTTGTTACTTTGGTGCATGTGGTGGGGAAGCCTGCACTTGAGAAGGGTCTCTGCTTTACCTCTTGCTGTCTGGAACCTCTCACTGCAATAGACTTGTATTTCATCAGGTGACAGCTGTGTTAGTGAAATGCAGTAATAACAGTAATCTTGGTAAGTTAAGATCATATTGCCAGGGGTGAGCCTCTTTCTTTTAGCCAAACTGTTTTCCATGCTCTAGCAGGGAGACCTACTCTTTGAAGCCTTATAAAATTGGAGAGGATATTATGAGCAAAACAGTCTCAACTCAGAGAACTTTTACTTAAGTTAGTTTACTGTTAGTTAACCTAAACTTCTGCTGATGCATTTGGGCATTGAGAGAAAGAAAATGATCCATCAAACCCCCTAAGGTCCTCCCTCTTCCCTGCTTTTAGCTTAAGCCAAGCACTGCTACCCAGCCCATCCTGGTTTTCACTGCAGGTTATGCTCAGCCCATGCTCTGCTCCTTCAGTGGCATGACAGGCAGAGCAGGAAGGCCATATACCTCATGGTCTCTTTCTGCTGCTCCTTACTTCCTATACTGATTTTCCTTTGCTACTCTTTGTTTCTAAGCGTCCCTGCCCTCGTGAGGGTTGCTTATGATCCCTCAGAGTTGCCAGTGCTCGGGTGTGGCTCTAGTGTCAGTAGCCCACAGCTGCAGTCCCTCAAGGGTGCCCTTTTCCTGATGTAGATGGCTCACAGCTGCAGTTCCTCAGGGACGTAGCGTTGGCAAGGAACCTTTCCTGCTCAGAGCACGCTTCCTGCCATGTCCCTTCTGCAAGTCTTTCAGACTTGTGTTTCCTGTACCTGCTGGCTGAAGCTGTTTCTTATTCTTGCTTGAGCACAAGCAAGAATATTCTGTGCCTCTCTGATCAGTTGAAGGTTTGGTGCACGCTGTTCATGTCAGTGCCAATGTGACATGACAGTAACACCTGGAAGTTCATGGTCTCTTACCAAGCAGGGCATCCTGCACCCTCTGCTGCTGAAACCCTGCCTAGCTCATGTCCTGTATATTCCTGAGCAGCTTGTGCCTACAAACTGTCGGGACATATACATTTTTTTGTCTCCAAAACACATGGCGTAGTTTCTAAGATAAAATAAGATTATTTATCGTATGTAGCAGCACATATTTAATTTCATTATCACTTTTCCAAAGCCTGCCTACTAGGCATTTTCTGGTCTTCAAGTGGTAAGGACTCCTTGTTTAGGAATTTAAATTTTTAGGGATTGCTGCGGGAAGATAGACAGTAACTGTTCTCTCAATTCTGGTGTTCCCAGGGCTGGCTCATACTTTGCCACCCAGCTGAACTTGTGGGAAATGGTTTTCTGCAGGGCTGCCACGGCAGGTTTGTACTTCTATGTCAACTAGCCCACCCTGCCCACACACTGCCCTCCCCCCCCCCAGCTTTGTAGAGGTGAGATTCCTTTTCCCTGGAGTGCAGTTTGAAGTAAACCATTATACTGTTGTATCTTTCCAGGTGCCTGGGGATTAGAGGGAATATGATACACCCATTCTGCTGTACAATTTCCCCCTCATTTTTGGACAGCTGTGGTTTTGAAATGACTGCTGCTGTCTGAGTCTAGCCAAAGCTGCATTCCATCATACCAACAAATACATTTGTTTGTTCCATCTAGGGTGCTTGCCTACATTTTCTGTCCAAGTAGAAAAATTCCTAGCAATGCATTTCTAGCTTTGCCACTGTGAGGACAGAGCACGTGCTGGTGTTGCTGAAGAGAAGGGGACGATCTACTTGCCACGCTTCTTCAGACACATACTGGTTCATCATTCATACTTTCCATGTATGTTATATTATTCCACAGATCACACTGTGGCATTTCACACTGCTTGGTTGCTTGCGCTATGGCTTTCTGAGGCAAGTCTAAGCTGTGTTCTCTGCCCCAACACAGAAGCAGCAGTTTTGTGAACCTGACCGACTAAAAATAGCTCTCCTTTGTGCTCACACCCTAAATCTATTCTGGCAAGTTGAGCTAACTGGTCATCCTGGTTGTTATGTTTCTCAGATTGCCTTTGAATTTCAGATACTCATTAGCACTCTGTGTTCAAGTAGATGTTTCTCCAGGTAGCTGTTGTATTACTTTCTGTTCCTCTTCTGCTGAAAGCGGTTTTCCTCACTGCTGTTTGTTATCATGATTCCAATCATTGAACCATTTCTGCACTGCTTTAGTGGTCACTCAGGAGTCCGAGTATATGCATACGTGGGGCCACCGATGCTCCTGAGCCTGTTCCAAGGCCACTCTGAAGGCTGTTACTTCTGTGAACTGGTGGCAGCTTTTTGTCCATTTGCAGGTGGCACCTTTTCCTGTGGAGGGGCTCCAAGCTGCTTGGAGCCACATTTGCTGCTGTGATTTTACAGGGTCCACCAGTAAACAAACTATGGTTATTTTCGGCATATAGCTCATCATATGATGGGGCATTTTATAGCCAGAGGAGTTTTCATATTGTTGATTTGCTGCCCATGGGCTAACCATTCAAATTGGGAAAAATAAAGATTACCTGTTTCCCATTTCTTTGTACAGCTTTAAGAGTTTTTCTGCTAATTAATAAATAAACATTGCAGTGGAAAAATTCTCTAGAGAGACGCTGCTTTAAAGTTTTGTGGATGATGCCATGGCAGGTGGTAGGGCTGTTTCCACCCCTTGCAATAGCCAGTTCCAGACATGGCACACTATTCCCTGTGAAGACAATTGGGGTCTTGCTTCTCCATCCAGAGGTATTGGAAAGAAAGTGTTTGCAACATCAGCTGTAGCATTTATAATGTTTGCATTGCTAATGGAAGAACTGCTGGATCTATCTATCTATGTACATGCAACATTACTGGGGTCAGTAAGAGTCCTGTAGCTGGTTCCCTCCTGTACAAAGTACACTGCCTGTACCAAAAGCCCAGTGCTTTTCTGTCTCATATGTCTGTCTACATTACTCAAGAAAGTAAAGCCCTAGGAGGGCAGGGGTAGTAGGAGTGCTGGCAACAGGTAGGGGCTACCAAACGTGTAGCCTCAAGATGAGGCTCCCTTCAAATAGAAGAAGACATTTTTTCTCCAGTTAGTCTGGGAATAGCTACTTATTCATCACTGCTACACAAGGGCAGTAAGGTATACTGAGCACCAGTATCTGTTACGGCATGATGTAGATGGGGCCAGCTGGTGCCTGGCCACCTTACCCAGACAACCCAACAAATTTGGTTATCTGCGCCTGCTGCTGGACTAGCAGCAGGCACCCCCCCCAGTGCAGTGAATTCAGATGAATGGTCAGAACAGTGGTCCAGAGGCTGCGGCAGGAAAAGGCAGTGGTTGAACCAAGCTCCAGCACTGCCCTGTGCTCAGAACATTGGCAATACTGCATCTCTGGAGGGCCTTCTGTTTGACTCATACACTCTTTTTCCATTCAGGAGCATCCATAAGTCCCAGCATCTATGACAGGGGCATGCAGAATTGCTATTCTTTCCAGGCATTTTTTCCCAAGATTTACCATACTGACATTACTGATATTATTCCTGGCCTTGCTGTTAATCCCACTGCATGCTCCCTCCAGCATGGTATCGAGTAGGCCCTTCCTTGGTCAGCAGGGATCCTGCCATGCTATCAGCCTCCCGCTACCTAGATGCTGTGAGTTATTCCCAATACAGAGAACCAGTGTTACAGCTTGTGTATCTTGGTCTTTGCCTGTCTATCTGTATTTTATCAGCTGACGGAGGTGTCTGTGCACCTTGCAAAAGTACGCTGTGGCAGAAACAGCACTGACTCAGTGGTTCTGCAGACTTGGGACCAACACTTCAAAAGCTAGTGTTTGGAAGATTATTTGCTATCATAAAAACTAGTTTTAGTTTGTGTTTTCATATTAAAAAACAAAACAAAAAAAAACCACCAAAAAACCAAAACCACACCAAAAGTCTTGCTTTGTTTGTATGCTTGTAAATTCTAGTCTGGGTAAGATTTTGCTGCTTGCTGCAGGAAAGCACATTTTTCACTTAATGGGAATAAAAGTTACTGCAGTGATACTCCTCACAAACTGCTTTTAAACTGGTTTAGTCTTTGCATTTGATGTGACTGGGGAGCTCAGAAGAATAGGATTCAGAAGATTATCTACAAAGAATTCCAGGAAGACATAAGGCACATTCCTGTGACAGTCCAGGAACAGTTCTTTGTGGCATCAGGCCTCTTTACAATAGTTTTTCTATATATATAACAAGTTGGGTTTTTTTTAAAATGTAGAACAGTTCCTGTAAAATACATGATTAAAATGTCAAATTCAGGAATCATTCTAACATATTTTGGGGAAAAGATCATTTTGGAAGAAAACATTTACATTTTAAGTCAGGTCTCATAACGCAACATCGTTGGGTGTTTAATAATTACAGTTGGTTTCTTTCCTAGATAATTTGAGTCACCTGTGATGAGTACACATACTATAAACATGTAAGAAATGTCATCTTTAACTGTATTTCTAAAAGGAAAAGCTTTTGACTGAGGCAGCTGGTAACTAACTGCAGATGTTATTTCTGCTCTACTTTCTTGATACGAGTCCTGCAGAACTCCAGTTGAATCTCTCATTTCTTCAGAATTTTTCATGAGAGATGTTTCTGATTTCTTGATGTGTGTAAAGCATCCACAAAGCACATTTCACTTTGAGCCAAACAGTTTTAATCTTGGTAAAATCAGATTTGATTTATTTTTTTAGGATAGCAGTTGTACTTTTGTCAGATAAACGTTATGACTCAGGATATGAGTTAATCTTTCCACGAAATAGAAGTTCTTTTGGTTAAACACCCATCAATTTCAGTGGTAAAAATACTATTTTATTTATAAAACTGTCTTTACATGCTTTTCTGCTTAACCACATAAAACATTGCTTCCATCTTTTCTGTTTGTGAAGTCCAATACTCCGGAGGAAAGAGTAAGTGAAAAATCTGTTCAATTCTGATATTTCCAGGACAGCAAATTCTGCAAGTCTGGTTATACTTTGCAATATTGGTAGTATTACTTGGTTTGTTACTGCCAGAAAGAGACTACCCCGTAAAACTTTTCTATCTTCCATTATCTGAAGGGGGCTTATAAGAATGCCAAGGAGGGACTCTTCATTAGGGACTGCAGTGACAGAACAAGGGATAACAGGTTAAAACTTGAACAGGGGAAGTTTAGATTGGATATAAAGAAGAAGGTTTTTACTTGAGGTTGGTGAGGCACTGGAATGGGTTGCCCAGGGAGGTTGTGTATGCTCCATCCCTGGCGGTGTTCAAGGCCAGGTGGGACAGACCCTTGGGTAACATGGTTTAGTGTGAGGTGTCCCTGCTTATGGCAACGGGGTTGGAACTAGATGATCTTAAGGTCCTTTCCAACCGCAACTATTCTATGATTCTATCATTCTTCTATCTGAAAAAAATGGAGTTACAGTGTTCGGATTTACATTTTACCACCACTTGTTTGTTCCCTGTGATTTGGAACAAAACGTGTGTCATAGTTTAAACCCAGCCAGGCAACACGTTCACTCACTCAACCCCCCACTTCTTGCCCTCCCTTCTTTCCTCCCCGCTCCCGGAGGGTTGGTGGGGAGGAGAACCGAAGGGATGTGACTCCCACGGGTTGAGATAACAACAATCCAGTAACTAAGGTATAACACAAATCACTATTGCTATCACCAATAATAATGACAAGGAAAACAAGGGAAGAGGGTACGATACCACCCGCAGAAAACAAGCCCTACCGGGAAGTTCCCTCTCCTTCCAGGTAACTCCCAGTTACCCCCTGGGCATGACGTGCTATGGTATAGAATACCTCTTTGGTCAGTTTGGGTCCTGTCCCTCCTTCCTCCCCCCCCGCCCTCCCCCCAGCAGAGCATGAGGCTCACAAAGTCTTTGGTCAGCAACAACCAAAAACATCAGCCTTATCAGCCTTGTTCCCGGATTAAGACAAAACACCAGCTACTAAAGAGAAGAAAAACTGACTGCAATTGCTGAACCCAGGACAACGTGGAACCTTTGTGAAGTGATAGTAATAGTAGCATGCTGTGGTGAATTAAAAATAAGTGGGGCAAATGTGCTGGGTAGCATACAGTTTTTATTAGAGCTGATGCTATTGTTGGACAGAGCAAACCACTCTGGAGTCACACAAGTTGTTATTAAATTTAGAAACAAGAAGTTTCAGGGTAAGGTTTGGGGGAAGGGTTTGGGGAAGCCTGCGTGGAAAGGTTTTGCATAAGGCTATCTTCTTCTGTATTTTTATCTTTATGTCAATCTACTGTTTCTTCTCTCACCTTCAGCTATTCATGCCTGTCTGTATTCCCCCTGATGCCAGGAATCTCTGCCTGCCTCTGTGATTCTTAGTCTATCCTGAATGCCAGGTATCTTGCAACTGAATCCCTAGTACAGTAGTTTCTTCACCAACTGTTCCCTGCCTCTCCCTCCCCAGATGTTGAAAATGGTTATGCAGACATCATCTCTTCAGATCAGATTTGCCCCTTCTTTTCTTGGCCAGGTTTGCAGTCTGATTTTCAACATCCTCCTCCTTCTCTCAAAAACTTCCAAGCTTTCCTTTTTGCTGTTTTGGGCTCTGTAAAGGCCAGCTCTTCACTTTGCTAACTACGGAGAGATGTTGACTTTTTCCCCCAAAACCTCAGGAAAGACCTGTGATTGTGCCTGTAGCAAGCTGGTAACTTCCCTGCATCCAGACCTATTCGACTCTGTCTCCTTCATCTTTCCCACCCACAGCTTTTTCTACTCCCTTCCCTTGTGTGTTGCCATTGCATCTTTGTCCCTGGCCTCTACTGCCAGTCCTGTACCCAAGCACAGTTTCCTTCAGCTTGCCATTTTTATCCGACCTGAGGACAATTTTTCCATCCACTCCATGCTTTCCTGTGGTGGTGTACAAAACAAGTAAATTTATACTGCAGATTAAAGTCTGGTATGTGTAATAGCTGCCTGCAACTGATTACCCTGGAATATAAAATCCAGTTTGTGTTAGAAGGTGATAAAGAATCAGAGTGGAGGTGGTGAAGCTATTTCTTAGGGTGGACATGGAGAATTCTTGATAACAGTTTTTGTTTAAATATAGCAGAAGTATTTTCACAAGATGCACTTGAACTAGAAATGGTTATGATTTCACTGTGAACGCATTCCAGATGTTTTGCTGAGCGTATAAACACATTGGAACTATGAAGAACATTGCTTTGGTACTGAAGGGAAGATGGATCTACTTCCTCAAGTAACAATAATGAAAGATGGGCAGTAAAAAAACCCAAACCAACCAACCAACAACAAAAACCCCAACTCTTTTTAAAATGAGAAACAAAAAATAAACCTTCATCTGACAAAACCTGTGGCACATTTCTGGCTTGCTGTGTGTGGCTGTCAATTAGTTGAATTCCAACTAATCTATTCAGGTTTTTTAACTGTCTGGTTTGGGCAACTAAAACTAGTCACATTGACTTGGGTGCATAGCTGTCCCTCAGAAATGGGGTTTTTTTAGGTACTAATTTTGTGTACATGACACAAAGTTAATTGAAGTATCAAAAATAAGCCTTTTCTTGCAGTGTTCCACATCACCTGGAGAAGCAGGCTGCTGTCACATCACACATCCTGTGGCTGAAGCTAGTCTGCATGTTTCCAGACCAGTACTGGTGTGGTGCAATGCAGCATGAGCTGCAAAATGCTGGCTCACTGAATTGTCATTTAATGCAATTCTGTCTCAGTTAAACCCTTAATAGTAAATATGTGTAGGAAGAAAAGTGTCACTGGTGCCCCTGAAACATATCAGTGTTTGCAATTGGAGCAGAACAATAGGTTTTGTTATAAAATGAGTTGATTACTGCCAGGACTGATTCAATCTGAGAGCAATGGATTAAAATACGAGTTGAATCATTGCAAACCACTGTACTGGGTCTGGTTTCCTCTGCTCCCCCCCCCCTTCCCCCCCTCCCCGTCCCTGCAGGAAACCATCATTGTAAAACCCAAATTCTTCGTCTTTCTTTCAGCAAAAGCTGTAGTAGCTGTTTTTAAGTATGCAGATTGAAAAGGCTGAAAAGATCATTTTAGCCGTAGCTGAACAAACCATGATGAAGAGTCTAGAAAAGCAAAGTCAATTTTATTGTTCAGTTAATGTTTCTGACTATATTATGGATTTTGTTTGGATTTTGCTATTAGTGTACAAACTGTATTAACCTGGCAGGATTTCTGTTGAGGAAGATAAAAGAAACAGGCCATGAAGTGAGTTGTCAGCTTACAGCTATCAGCAGACATAAACCAATTCTGCTTATTAAGACCCATCATTTTGGTGTACTGCTGTAAAAAATAAGAGTAGTCTTGACCTAGTGCATAATGCAATTGTGTATCTCAACTAAATTTTATTTTGAAGAAGGAATTTCTAAATGGAAGGCCATGTTTCATTTACTTGTTCATAATAAATTATAATTGAAGTTCTTTTTCATTGATCAAAGTGAGGATTATTTATTACTCTTAACTGCTGAGCTTTTGGAGCTTTTACTTCATTCTTTGCCAGATCACAAATCGTGGTTTCTTAAAGCTTCCTTCTTCCTTGTGCCGAAATTTCTTCATCTTGTGCCTAATCTTTCATCTAGTGCAGACCTCCCTAACCTTTCTGCAGCTGAGCCTTGCTGCTGCACTTTCCTATTCATTTGAGCCCCCTCTGAGACTGCTCTTTCTTCCGTCCCTCCTTGCCCAATCAAAGAGGCTGCCAGAGGTGCAGAGTGTGAGCGAATACAGATACAGACAATACTAAATGCTGACGTTTCCTGTCCATTTGGTGGGTAAGAATGCCTCCAGTCTATCATTTTACACACTTTATTGCTGTGTAAAGTGTTTTATTGAATTGGGATGAGCAGAAAGAACACGTAACTCTTGGAATCATGGCTCGAGGTCACACAATTGCCCTGAAAACACACCTCTTTTTTTTTTTTGGCACACGACTGGGCAGAGTGCTGACCTGTACAACTGGACGTACAGGTTTTCAGGACAAAGAGAGGTGAATGTTGTTATTTGAATAGAAGTATAGATAAACTTCTGGTGATAAAATAGCATTATGTGTTGTCAGTTTTACTTTCAGGAGAACCAATGGTTTAGAAAATTACACATACTGAAGAGTTTGCAGCCTCCTTGGATAAAACAGTTTTCTTAAATTTGAGACTAATCTCTTGATTAACCACCATTCTAGTCTTTCCAGTGTATGGTGCTGGCTGCAGTTTGGGTTGTTATCCCACTGTAGTTTAAAGGTCATGAAACTGTTCATGAAGGTGAGAACACTGAGTGTTCAGTGGGGCTTGAATACATGCCCCTTCCGAGCCCCACCTCTGATGTTCATCTTAGTGCCGTAAGTGCGTATATTACTCCACAGTTCTTAAACTTTGACTGCTTCTTGTTGTGCCCACTGTTTTGAAGTACATGCTTCAGAGCAAGAGGTTTCATGGATGTCAGTCAACTGTGGAAAGGTCGGTGCCAAGAACTGTAGAAGCTGTTAGGAGACCTAAGTGCAGAAATCCTCAAGTAGTAATAAGATTCCTTGACTTTGGAAGAGAGAAGTGCTGACATACTGACTTTGACCTTTGGAGAGTGTTATGAAAACCTGCAACTAGCCTGTGCCAACTGAGACTGGGATGCAAAATAAAGAATTGTAAGGGTAAATATTTATTCATGTGCATGAGGTGTCCAATTAAATTGGGGAACCCTGAATGTGGTTTCACAGAGGGTTCTTGTAGCCTTCAACCTTTCAAGTACAATGTGATTTGACTAGTCACTAATACCCACACTACTGTTTACAATCGTAGTAAAACTTTGTGAAACGCCTACATTTCTGTAGCATTCTTGCTTCTTGTCTATTGATCCAAATGTTTTTGGAGTTAGTCTTGCTACAGTTACTTATCTATGGTGCCAGCTGATGCTGGGAGGGTTTCAAAGAGGTGTTAGAGGGGATGGGATGCTGGTATTTACTTGGTTGTACAGGTGTATCTTTTATCCTTAAAAAAGGAATCTTCTGTCCTTTACAGACAGCTCTAAGCTTCCAAGAAATGAAGTCCTTATTTACAGAACCAACTTGTCCTTTTCTTTCTTTTACTTAAGCATAAACAGCACCAAATTCTGCAGTAAAACTCCACTACCTCGTTGCATTGCAGTGTATAATGTGAACTAATCTATTGACAAAGTTAATACACTTGCGTAATGTAAAGACTGATTGATAAAATAAGGAAGAAACCTTTCATAGCAAGAGTAAATGTGAGCCTTGAGGTAGTAGTGCGCCTGGTCATGGAAATTTAGGCTATGTGAGTAGCAGCTGCAAGGCTTGTCAGCCTTGTGGAAGCTTAAAATCTTGTATGTAGAGCAGCTTAAACTTTGAAGCTATAGATTGTGAGAAACATGTACTTAAAGGATTTGGGTTTCTTAGGCTTATAAAAAAAAAACCCCAAACTACTGACATTTCTTACCCCAAGACAGTTTCAAAAGTGACTGAACACAAAGCAGGTGCACGGTGCCTGCTTGATCTGGGTGAGATCTGAGAATAACAAGCATTTCTTAAGGATGCCTCAGAGCTCCCAGTCCAACCCTGGCATGGATTTGTTGAGAGACAGTGGTGGAGAGCAGAAGTGTCTTGGCCCATTGTGCCTGCTCCAGGAGCCTCCCTGGGAGACTGGTGATCACACCAGCACCTGAGACCTGGGAAGAGAGGCAGGGGATCCTCCGTGCCTGTCCCAGGGACAGAAGGACAGGGCTGCCTTCTGCAGGTGCTCTGTTGATGCAAGAGAAGGCAGTGGCAACAGCAGCCCCAGGGGTGATGTTGACATGAAATAACTTCATGTTTAATGCACAGTGATGCCTTTGTGGTTTAGGGCTACTATGAGGAAAAGTACCAACAACTCAAGACCAGTTATCTAGAGTGTAAATCTCAGCACTTGCAGATATAAGGACCAATATGCAGGCAAAATAACATAAAGCTAGGCAATATTTGGTCAGACATCTGCAGCCTTCATCAAGGGTATGCTGCATATAAATGCAAACAAGACTCTGCTTCCGTCTGCTGACTGTATTTTGCCTTAGTCATTGAATTTATGCAAAAGGAAACTTAGTATTGTCTTTCCAGAAAATACTTTATTGAAACATTAACTAATTTTAGTAATGCATTTAGGCTTGGTAAGGCCAAGTACTTAGGTGAAACAGCAGTAAGTATAGTATATGACATTTGCAGTCTCAAAGTGTGGTTGGGCCCTTCTGTAGTTGCAGGAAGAAGAATGAGTGAAAATAAAATGAGTATGTCCAGTATCTTTTCATTTGTTGCCGTCTGGATTCAGCAACTTTGTTATATTTTGCAAAACCCTTTTTCTCTCTTCCCATTTTCTATCCCACTGCCCCCAAAACTTAATCTTGTAATTTCTTGATACAGGTACTGTCCTGTCACCCAAATTTTGTTCTTACAGCTTTTGTTAGTGTAGCTACTTTCCCTGAAGCACAGAAAATGCTTCAGCTTTCCCCAAGCTGCTGTTAGTGCTTTGAAAGCTCTTTTAAGTGTAAAGAGGACCTCTGGAACCTGTGGCTTGCCATTTGATGTTGGTTTACCACTGAGGGTTGTCACCAGAAGAGAACCATCAAACATTTGAACCACTGCTTGGAGGAAAAATGGTCACACTGGTTATGGATGTGCAGAGTTACAAACTGTATGAAAACAGACTGTAGCAGACACCTCATCACTGGGCAGGTTGAGATTAAGATGTTAAATGCTTGCTTTTATCTTCACTACTTGATTTAAAGGACTCACAGAAGTTCTTAGTCCTTCTGTAATTGTTGTTTATTTTTCTTTTACCCCTTCTCATTTCTGGAGAAACAGCTCAGTATTTGGCAGGATTGTTGCATCAAATTAATTCTCTAGCTTCATGGTTGACTGTTCTTTATGCTTTCTGATGATTTAGAGCTATTCATTCTGTTGTCTCATTCCTATATTAAATTCTTCCCAGAAAATTCTACTTATTGCAAATGTTCAAGCCCCATTGTATTTTCCTGCTTTCTATAGCTCAAAGGGGGAACCAAAGTTTTCCAGTGCATGGGAAACTTTTAGACTAGTGAAATTCCCCAAACTGTGCTTAAAAATGTGTTGGTTTTTTTTTTTTTTTTTCTTTCTGCCACAGTAAATGGGGGACTAAGAATTTTAGTTATTTTAATTTAGTTGGTTTTGTTTTTTTTTTTTTTTTCTTTCTGCCACAGTAAATGGGGGACTAAGAATTTTAGTTATTTTAATTTAGTTGGTTTTGTTTTTTTTTTTTTTTTCTTGCTGCCACAGTAAATGGCTTGTTTTACTGTGTTCCCTTAACCCTCATGTGACTGCGGTTATTTATTTTGAGGAAGGAACAGTTAGTAATTTAAATATTAAAATAAATCACAATTAGTCTAAAACCCATTTTCTAGCAGTCACATCAGAAAAAGATTAGGCAACATAAGGATTTGGGCCTATAAGGGTGCTGGGGAGGGACTCTTCATTAGGGACTGTAGTGATAGGACAAGGGGTAATGGGTTAAACTTAAACAGGGGAAGTTCTTTACTGTTAGGGTGGTGAGGCACTGGAATGGGTTGCCCAGGGAAGTTGTGAGTGCTCCATCCCTGGCAGTGTTCAAGGCCAGGTTGGAGGAAGCCTTGTGTGGCATGGTTTAGTGTGAGGTGTCCCTGCTTATAGCAGGGGGGTTGGAACTAGATGATCTTAAGGTCCTTTTCAACCCTAGCTATTCTATGATTCTATGATTCTACATAATTGTCTGCTTTTTCAGTACTGTATTTTCAAGATTGATGCAAATTAAGTAACTTTTCAGAGAAAAAGCTTTTGTTTGACTGTACAGAAATAAATATGATAGTTATTAGGATAGTCTAATGTGTCTTTTTGAAGAGGAAATAAATCTTTATTGGTTGCAGCAGAGGCTCAACTGACTTTATTCCCATCAGATTACATTAGTGAATGCTCCAGATGTGCAGAAAGACACTCTCCAGATGTAAAAAAAATTATCATTGTTTTTTGACTGATTTAACGTTGTATTTTTGTTTGGGGCCATATTTAGTTTAGGTAGGAAGAAGCTTTGTTTTCTAAGCAGAATTTAGTGCAAAGCTTTTTTTTTTTTCCTCTTGCTCAGTAGAGAAACAAAACTTGAAAAGCAGCATTGATAGGTTGGTCCTTACAGGAGGAACAGGGTTTGAAACCAAGTGTGGATTGTCTCTTAATTTCATGAGACTCCAGGCAGCGCTGATTATAAACTGTTGCTTGGTAGTGGGAGTAAACATCAAATCTGTGTTCCTTGATGCAGAGGGAACTTGCAAACCTTTGCCCTGGCTGAGAGGAGGAATACAGTTTTAAGTGCATTCTTCCAGTTGCAGTGAGCAGTTTTGAAGTTCCAGGTTCTCCAATTAAGACCTTAGAAAGGCAGAGTGGTATGGCAAGCCAAGTCACTTTTCTCCCAGTTTTTTGTTACTAATTGTCTCCTGTTGGTTTTGCCTGCTTAGGACATTTTGGAAAATGACTGTCAGAATGTAAGCTAATCAGTAGAAGTGTTTTATTGTAGATAGCTAATGGTGATGGGGCAAAACCTGGATTGAAATCAAGTGCTGGTAAACTTAAAAAGCAATTGTAAGGGATGCAATGGCTTTGCTCTGTTATTTAAAGTGTTTCATGAACAAGTTTAATGAATAAGTGTGTTTGCCTTCCTGTATTTTCTGTTAGGGCTAGGTGATGATTATTTCTGTTCATATTTCTAGTCTCCCGGGGGAAGGAGTACAAAACACAGGAGTATAAAATCCAGTTTTCCTGCTGGAAGGAGCACGTGGACAGTGATTTTAGTAATTTGGTATAGTTTTAAGAACTCTCACAGGCAGTTGGACTCAATGATCTTTATGGGTCCTTTCTAACTCAAGATATTCTATTATTCTGTAATTCTAAGTTAGTTGGCCTCTGACAGAATGGCCGGTAACATCCAGCAGTGGGCAGGGATAAGCTGACCACTGTCATCTGCTCCGTATACTTGTCACTGGAAGACCAACTGCAGCATGCCGGCTCTATGGCCCTCTGTGGTGACCAGGGCATTGGGAAGAGAGAAGAGCACCAGTATTTTTAGAAAAACAGGATTCAAGCAATCTGTTGCTCAAGTAGGAAAGTTATGTTTGTGGTGATGCATCACAAGTCTTCCCTCTTGGTGTGTTGCCATACACATGACTAATGGAGGAACTTTCCAAAGCTCATCTCTTCTTTTGCAGTGGAATGTAACTATGACTTATCTGATACATTAGCAGAAAGTATCTGAGAGTGGTAAGGGGTCTTTGCAAAGGACTTCTGTTTGCATAGGTACTTGAATCTCTTGGATACTGTCTAGCTCATCAGCTTTCAAAGGCTTATGTGTTTGAAGAGCCTGATGCTGCACGCTTGGAAAACAGAGTGGTGGTTGCAGAGTACTGAGTAATTCCAGTCACTATAGAATTAGTATTTTTTTAAATTAACTCTCAAATTTGTTTATTGCTCTCTCAAAGCATGTCCTATGTGAGAAGGGCAGTCAGCAGTCTCTTTCTAAATTACTTCTTCATGAAGATCATGGAGAAGTAAGGGAAAACAATCCCTTAAAATAGCAACATCACTGAATGCATACTCTTTAACACTGTTTTCCCCCTTTTTAGGGAAACTTCTGCAGCTTGAACCATTCAGAGTTCTTAGACTAAGTTTCATGGTGGCAGTGGGATACCCTTCACATAGCCTCTTTTATGATCCAGGTAAAACTTCTGCAGCACCAAAGCATAATGTTGCATATATGTGTCTGAGTTTTGGTCTGCCACTCCGAAAAAGAAATAGTACTTTAGAGATACACCTACCAGTGTAACTTTCATTGACTTAGTAATACATCTTTGACTTCGAGACAGATGGTGGTGGTCTATCCTCTGGTTGCTACTCAGGTAGAGTGTTTTGAAAAGCGTGCATCTTCAACAGTCTGCCTGCCGCCTTAGAGTTAGACTAGCAAAATACCTGATCAGATCCTGTCTTAACCATTCCTCCCTGGAAGGCTGTAGCCTGAGAGAGGTATGTACTTGGGAATATAAATGAACCAGAATTCAGGTTTGAGGGACCACTACGCAAATACCTGCTTAAATTTCTCTTGAGTGTTTTGACCTTTTTTGGCTGTTAATGTGAAGGTTTTATAGTGTAGTGTAACCAAAGTGATAATTTCGGAGTTAACTGAGATTTGGGTCTTCACAACAGCTAATTTTACTGAGCGTTTTAAGATTGTATTGCAAGGTGATGTAGGCTTCAGATAAACAACTTGCAAATATTTTTGCATTCTGTGAAACAGTTTTTCCTGAGCTAAGTATCCAAAAGAGCTTATGTTTCTCCCTGGAGCAAAGAACACCAAGTAAACTATGTTCTTGCTTTCTGTCTAAGATCTATACTTAATGACTTTATCCAGGAGGTTCTAAATACGCTTTGCTTGTGCACTGCAATAAAGCCATGAATTGCCTCTCTTTCCATGAATGAGCCTGTCACAGTCCAGGTTGTGCTGCCCTCCCTATTTGGTGCTGGGGCAAGCTGGTACTCAGGTCAAATGTTACACTATCGGAATTGCTGCTTATATTTCAGAGCTCAGTTTCTGCCGTGGCAGTTCATTTGGCCAGACTTAAGACAAGCTTGAAGGATGCTTTCAGGAGACTGCAAGCTTGCCTTTGATTTTCTCTTTTTTTAATTCCAGTTGTTACTCCTTGCTTTCATATTAAAAACCAAAACCAAACAACAACAAAACAAACAAAAATGTTTGTTGCATTTCCTCTCTGGAATAAAAAAGAAACAAAAGGCATTATTAGTGCAGTTATCTGAGAAGAAAGAGAGATTTCAATTTTGACCTCAGTTGAGATGAAATATGTCACCAAGTATATGAACATCTGTCATTCCTGGTGCTAGACTCGTGACTTGTCTTTGGCTTGGCTTGTCAAGTAAGCAGAAAAGGAACATTCTGCTTGTGGTTTGATTTTTGAGGTTGTTATTCCTCTCTTCAGACTTTGCAGTAGTGAGTTCTGATTGCTCTTCTGTAGCGACGTTTTTACAGGAAGAGCCAGACGCATCAATGTTTTATTTGTTTATCTTCTGAATTAAGGTAGCTCTGCCTGGAGTTAGGTTTTCCTCTGGCTGGCTTGATACTTAGTAGGTAAAAAAGACTTGGAGCTTCATGCTGGAGCAGTGGTTTTGTATGTCTTCTTTTCTTCAATAGCTGGCATCTATTTTTATGCCTTTTTCCATGCTTCAGTGAAAGCAGGAATGATCCCAAGAAGTTGTTTTAGCTGTCTGTTTACCTGACAGGCCTCTGCTGCTGAGATCACACTACTATATTTATTCTGCAAAACCAGTTTGTATCATGAATATATTGAGTTAATGTGTTTGCAGTTGGCTGGGTAAGCAGCAGTACCTCTAGCAACTGACCTAATACAGCAAGAGAGAATGTTCTTTTCCCGAGGGCTGAAAATGAAACTTAATCTGCCTGGAGTGGAGAGCTCATGGTAGTGACAGCTGCATTTAGTGGCCTTTTAGGAAATTGAAGATGCTGCTCAAGATCATCTGTGCTAAAAACTTCACCACCTTCAATGCTGTTAGCCTTTGTTAAGGGAAAAGATAAGTTTTACAAACCCATGAAAATTATTTTTAATGCCAAGGTATTAAATTCATTCCCTGACCTATAATTTTCACACTGGGCTTTGTTCTCTAAGGCTGCCCTTCACACTCGAGTCTTGTAAGTTCTTGTAAATCGGATCTATGCCCTTGCTCATTTTGTGGTTCAGTGGAAAGAATATGCTGTGGATGGCATGCAGCAGCAGTGGCAAGAATAAAGAACTAAGTGCATTGTATTGACTGTGGGAATATGTGTTCTGGCTCTCCAGATACTTTCTAAAGAGACAATTTTTAGTACTGTTTCTTTCTTTTCCTGAAGGGATGTGTGGATAGTGGTCTCTTTCTAGAGAAATAGAGAAGAATGTCTGTCTTCAGCCCTGATTCAAAATATTCTTCTATTCTGATGCAGGAAGCAGAAAACATTCCTCAAGATAGATCAGAAACATGTTCATGACTGTAATAAGTGTTGGTTTTGAGTGAGAAAAAGACCTGTTCTTACTGTTGCTTTCATCTTCTACAGGCAATTTGATGACTTCAACTTAGAAGATGCATTTGGTAATCCTGTGAAGTCTAGTGTGGTTGTACATACTAATTTGAGAGCCTGAATATTTAGATTTAGGGTCACACAGAATTGTGGTATTTCTGTTTAAAAAAGCAGCTCCCTAATAGCAGAGGTATTTATGCATTTTGGAGTCTTCTGCTAGTGCTTTCACAAATTTACTTTGTGATTTCACAAGCTTAAAGGCCCTATGAGAATGCCTTCTGTTGGCTTTCAATCTGTATGTTTTTAGCTTGCTCTGACATGGCCCTTGACATGTACCATGATCACTGAAAGCAGCGCCTAGTTTGAGAAATAATGAATGCCTGGTACTGTGTAGTATTCCTCTGTGGGCCACTGCTGAATAAGCATGCTGTTATATTCCTGGTGAAAACATTGTGAGGTGCATTTTGTGTTAAAATAGTCTAAAGCAGTCCAGCTTTTAAATTGCATTTAAAACTTTACTTCTTTCTTTGTAGATGATTTCAGTTTGGAACACGCTCTTGAGCCTGGTAAGTATCATGTTTTTCTGGACACTGCTCAGTACTTGGTACAGTGTCTGTCTGTACTTTATTACCTAAACATAATAATGACACTAAGTTGATTGAGGTAGCAGACTGTAGATAAAAATAATTGCAGTCTAGGTATGTTTATTTACCTTAATTTTTAAGGGTCTGGATCACCATACAGAAATGTATGTACTTCTCAGCCAAGTCCTGCTTGTTTCATTGCTGTGTCTTCACTAGATGGCACTAATTCCATAAACTATTATGTACAGAAGTAGTTTTTAAATCTGAAGTAGTCTCTTCCTTTCCAGGAAGCAATTTCAGTAGCACAAGGAAATATTATAGTATGAGGAAAGGTACTCTTTCTAATGTGCTTCAACTCTGCAGTGTGGGAAGCAGTAGAGATGGCAGTGTTGTCACTCAGCCAGTAAAAGGTGCATCCAGTTAGGCAGATAATGCACAGTAGTGTTTCAAGTACCATCAGTAGACCTGCTGCAATATAGACAGTTTTCCTAAGACAGGGCATGTATTTGTAGGACAGTAGCACTGTTTGGTGCTCTGTTTGATTTAGCCTTTTGAAGTTTTGTCTCTTAAAGCAGTCTGTTTTCAACCATTGTCATTTTTAGAAACAGTTGGCTGAGAAACAATTGACTGAATGAATCAGATGGGTCAGATAAATGAAGAGGGGAGAATCTTTTATAGGATGGCAGGCACGTAAGTTGGGGTCTTAGAACTGTGCTGCAGGGGTGCCTGCCTCTTAGAGTATGCAGAGAGCCTAAGGAAACCTGATCTGACTTATGCCTAGAGATGGGAGGAGGCAAGACCATGCAATGTCAAGGAGAAGTAGTATGCAGAAGAAATGGGCTGCTAGGTTGGTTCAGCTGTTGGTGAAAACACAGTTTTAGAAACCCACTCTTGGTGTGTTATTTGATGTAGGCAACAATCTGTAGCCAAACCATACAGAGATAATTACTAAGATGCCTTATCCTCCTATTCTGTGGCAAGCTAAATGAAATGTCATTGTGGGGACTATATTTCTACTGCTATTATGTATATCTTTCTTAAAATTATTGAATTTTAATTTTTTTATTAAATGAGGTAGCAAGGGTCTGACATGCAGGATATTGTGGCAGAAAAATGTTAATTTCATTAGAGTGTTTGACATAAAATAACCAAACAAATACAGCATTAACTAATGAAAAGAAAGAAAAATTACATAGGGAAGATTTGATGCTATTTTTTAGGTCAGATAGTCTTTCAAGGTTACTGTGTGCTCTGTATTCTGTCTCTTCACACTAGTAACTTTGTTCACTTTATTCCAACTCCATTTGACTACAGATGACCCCAAGCCAACTCAACCTGCAAATCCTAAGGACACTGGTAAGACTAACCTAACAGGAATTTCTGAACAGTAGAAAAGTATTTGTTAATCTTTCCTAATCCTTTTCAATGTTACTGCATTGTAGTCTGCTTTTGATATCTTAATAGTTTGGGTTTTTTCCTCTGTTGTACATAGGTAACCCAGGGCGAGGTCCACCTGTTCTTCCTAAAGACTCTGGTAAGGCTTCTAGCACAAACTCCTGAATTGTGACATGGTTTTACTATCTCAGTTTAACTTCTAGTAATAACTCCCTGCTAACTGGCTGCTGTGTGTGTCAGATGTTGCATTGAATAAACACTGAGGATTGAGGAAAACTTGTCTTGCAAATAAGCTTTGCAGCAGTCTTGAAATGCCATAGCAAGCCTATTGAGTCACTTTCCTTTCACTTGAAAGTGGGATGGTATGGGGAGTTGGAAGGATGGGACAGTGCGTGTGCTTATGGCAGTGCTGGTTTTGGCTGCCTGTGGTGGAGCACCTGTGTATTGGATCAAGTCCTTTCATCTTTAGTAATTGAATCCCTACTAGAGTGCTAAAAAGTAAGTAGGAACTACCTGTGATCTCTATTCTTAAAGCATCCAAACTAAAGGTGAAGCTCAGAGTTAAAGGGTTATTTATTTTATTTTTTTTTTTTAAGGCTCATTTAAGAAATACAATTCTTTTGTGTTTGAAAGGGAGGCTTAAAATACAAGTTCTTCCCTTCCTGTTGTGCTTTAGAGGTCTTCTGTCTACCTAACTCAGAGCAAAACATAGATGCGTCTGTGATGATGCCATTATCCATGAATATGGTTGTAAAGAGCCCTTTCCTGGAACACAGGCACTGGCTCTTGTCCCCTCCATTGCTTGATTGATTTGCAGCAGAAAGTTGAATTCAAGTCTTGTATTCCCTAGTACAGTGCTTCTACCACCCAACTAAAACTACTGCTGATGCAATTCTTTTAGCTTTGCTGCTTGAAACACATTTGCTCTGCATACAGTAAAGATTCACTTGGCAGTAGAGAGAAGGAGAACTCAGGCCCTATGTGGCAGGGCCTAGTGGAAGTGGAGAAGGACTGGTTCAGTGTCCTACAAAAAATCAGAGGAGGGAATTGCATTTGGATATTCCCGTTGTGCAAATGCTGCAGCCACTGGATGGTGGCATGTTAAATTTATTTATTTTTTTCCGCCCTCTAACTACTGCATTGTACACATTCAAAAAACTGGTTGTGACTTAGAAACACAGTTCTGAAGGAACACTGATAGCTGCAGCCTTGAAAACAAATGGTTCTTTCCTGTCAATGTCCTTCCTCTGCTCTAATAGGATAGCGTGACTTGGGCTTTTACAGTTAAGTAGCTTACAGGGCTTCTTGCTTGCTTAGGCTGAATTGTGCAGTATTGCCTGCTCTTGAACACTGATTTCTCTCAGTTGTTCAGGAAATCCAGAGGCAGCAGTGCTGCTATCAAACTGTATAGTGCTGAGCTGAAAGGACTTGAGTCTGGGAGGGCTTTTGACATGTGAACATACTGATGACTATGACACTGAGTCTCAGACCACCAGAAATTCAGCTGAATGAACTAGAGAAAACTTCCATGTGCCTTGAG
Source organism: Agapornis roseicollis (assembly GCA_002631895.1). NCBI lineage: Eukaryota > Metazoa > Chordata > Aves > Psittaciformes > Psittacidae > Agapornis > Agapornis roseicollis. Next base: position 30,790 of record NDXB01005073.1, read on the forward strand.
ATGTCTTTTAACTGAGCTTCAAACATTAAGATAATACTATTTTTATTTTTTATAGACTTTAAAGATTCAGATCTATATGATGACAGTTTACCAAAAGGAGGAGGTGGTAATAGCGGCCACAATGGTAAGATTGTAGGTTGTGCTTCATATTGATCCTATGGCTACTTGAGCTTTTGATAAAAGCTTGCTTGCAAGCTGGTTAACATGGTCCAATTTATAATACCTTTGGTTCTGGTTTCTGAAAGTTAAGAGTATACCTTCCAGTTCAAAAGCAATGTGTTCTGCCTTTGCCAAAAACCCACAGAAAATTGAATGGTAGAACTGGTCTAGAGGTAAAACCTTCAATGATTTTTACTATTATGCTAATAAAAAAAGGGGGTTAAAAGTGAGATGTGAATGTGGTACATATTTCAGAATTCACTGTGAATATAATTCTTAAAGGAATCCAGGTGTTACTTGCAGATCTTCTGTGACATGCTCTTAGTTTCTTTTAGCTCTTGTGGTTAGGAAGCCCAGGTGTAGGCCAGAAGAGGGTCTGTCTTGTGTTCTTAAGGATTTTATCTGTTCCATAGGATGAAATGATCCTCAGACTTCCAAGTGATGTAAGGTATATCTACTCTGAGCAGTATAAAACCATTCCATAGCTTACCAAACTCTTTCTTGAGTAATCTGCCATATCTGATTGTTACCATACAGCTGGTCACTGGGACCAAGCTGCAGTAATGGTCATCATTAGGATGAGGTTAGTCAGCCCTGTGTGCATTACTGCAACTTTAATGTCTCCAGATCGGAATTAGCGTAAGTATCTTGATGTGGTGTTGAGATGTGCCACTGGTTACTGACTTCTTCAGAGAGTTGTCCTGGAGATTACTGATGCTAATTTTTTTGGAAGCTTTCACCTCCCAAGGTTCCTTTGTAGCAGACACTTGAAAACTGGCAGGGGCAGGAAGTGTCTGTTGAGACCTGTGTGGTGTTTTCATCTGCACAGATTGGTGCTTCAGTGGTATGAGTTGCACAATGGCAAATAAGGAGTATTTACAGAACTTCTGTCTTCTTTGCTAAGAGACTTGCAAAGATATCTAGTAGGTGAGGCTGGGATTTTAGGGGAAGATAGTTGATTCCATAGAAATACAGTTGAATGCTACCCTGAAATTATATGCTGTTCCTCTCCACTGAGTATTCTGTGGTGGTGGGCAAGTTGATTAAACCACATTTCACAGGTGTGCTCCACTCATTTAGTAGTAGCACTGAGTAACCAAGGCTGAAGTTGGCTTGAGATGTGCTTTGAAAATAGAAAGCCAGAGTTTAGCACTATATGGATTTAATACCTGGTTTGTAATTTTGCGTAATTAATTGACAAAAAGATTGTCAACAATGCTGTGACTGTTCTTCATACATGTAAAATCTAACCTTTTTTTTTCATTTTCACAGAACGAAAGGGCCCAAGTCCAAATAATGGCGAAGAAGCTGAGGGTAAATGCAGAAATTTATGTGTATGCATGTATGAAGCTTTTTTCTGGGGTTTTCTGTATTGCTAATATTCTGCTAGAATGATCAGAGCTGGTATTGTGTTTTATCTTAAAATCTTCTGTGACATCTAGGATCCTTGCTTTCGAGCTCTTTCATTATTCTTTAAAGTCTCTATGTTGCAAATGATTCAGAAGTGTTAACGTCTCAGAGATGCTGGTACAGTGATTGCATGCATAGTAGGCTACGAATAGGTAGCTTTTTCAATTAATGGAACTTAAAACAGGCATGCTTAACTTGCTTAACAATAGGCATTGCTAAGTAATCAATGATTATAAAATTAGGATTCACTTTTCATTATTCACAAAGTGTGATTACTGTGGTTTAATGTTATAGTTTCAGTTTATTGGTTTTTTTGGAAGTGTTCACAGGACTTACTTTGAGGCAGTGCTTTCGATTCTGAAAAATATATACAATATACATGTTTTGGTTTGATTTCTTACAGGCTCTCAGGGAGCAATAGCTGGAATTGTAAGTGCTGTGGTTGCTACTGTAATTGGAGCAGTATCTAGTTTCATTGCTTACCAAAAGAAGAAACTCTGTTTCAAACAAAGCGGTAAGAATTCTTAATTAAATTTGGTTTTGACTGTCTGAAGAGATACAGTTTTGTATTTAGATGGGAGCTAGAAATTGATCTTATACATAAGGTAGTTTTAATAGCGTGGTCAATTTGTGTTCACAGAGAGTAACCTCTCTTACTAGTCATCTAAAGCAGGGAGTCTGAAGAATGCCTTGCCCAAAATTGAGACTTCCAGAAGCAGACAAACTTCAGGCTCTGCATTTCATAAAACGAAACTACTTCGTGCTATATCGTAAGCAGGAGAGGCTGCAAGGAAACTTTTCTTTAAGAAAAAATGAGTGTAGGCTGGGGATTAGAGACTATTTTAATGCTGAAAAATACTTTGTTCTTTCTAATTCTGCAAGTCTTGCCTTTGTGTTTTCACAAGGTACTTGCTTACATATCAGTTTTCTGACAACTACCTGGATTTTCATTCCCAAATGATTTTTCCGTCTGCAGTCATCTGTTGCTTGCTATCTGCTTCCTTTCCACCAAAATAAGATACAACTTGGATCAGGGAACTTCAGGAGTACTGTGGGGCAAAAGCTTTGGTTTTGTCCATTTTAATCTGTCAGATTGGCTGGCGAAGGGTGATGATAGAGCAGTCATCCAGCCAGTCACTGCAGTTTTGTAATCTGGGAAGTTTGGAAACATCTACCATGCATGTTAAAATTAACTAAAATGCAGGCAACACAAAGGCAACCCAACTGCCATCAGTAGCTCAGTTTCATCAGTGCTATTTCTTCTCTCAAATTATTTCTGTTCATTATTTCTCTTAATCAACAACTTGAAAGATAAGACAATTTGAATGCTAAACATCTGCCTGTTTCCCAGCAGATGAAGAGAATGTGAATATGGAAAGCCATCGGGGAGCACAGTCTGAGCCACCTGGTAAGAGAAGAGTTTAAATGGAAGAGCAACTTTTTGGTGGAGATGCTACTACGCCCACTTTATTGATATCTAACATAGTGAAGAAAATGACTTAAGCTATTCTGGTTTTTGTTTGTGGCTACCATAACAACTAACTTAGAAATAAATCAAGATTTCACTTCTGGTAATATGGCCACTCTTCTCTGGTGTGTTATTCTTTGAGAAGATTGGTTTATTGTCTTGAGGAGTCCTTGAAATACAGGAGCTTAGAGAAAGTAAAGAATTGAATTTTCTGTGTGAGAGTATTACTAAATACAATTATGAATACAGAAGCTTGCTCCTTTAGTGTTATCCATAACTGCAGACAACTGGCAGGTGCATTACTCATGTGTGTTGTGTCTGTTGGAATTGGACACCACCATTTTTGATTGCAAGTCCATATATTCTTCATGAATGCATAATAAAAATGTTAATAGTGTTTGGACAGAGGTGAAACTAGACTGGAGACAAGGAGGACTGAACTTAGTAGCATGTTGTTGTAACTGAAACATTCTTCTTTGGTCTTAATCTAAATCCCACAGAACTAGTTCTGTTTTTTTCGTAACAAAAAAATAAATAAATGACATCTTATTTCTCTCAGGTAATTCATGAGTTTGCTAAAAAATTCCATCTGGTTCATAATCCTCTTTATAAACATTTTTTCTTTACACTATTAAATATATAAAACTCAGGGAGAAGATGTTTTCTTCTGACTGGTTATAGAAGTCAGGACTGGAGTTAAATGGATATCCTCAATTCAGCTAAGCATTAGTGAAGCAAGCAGTGCTGTTGAAAGACCTTTATCACAGGCAGTTAACCTATGATTTGCAGCTCAGAGATGCAAAAATTTGGCTAAGATTCACCAGAACTCAGATGTGAAATGCATCTAATGATGCATACTTTAACTGGTAAAGTCAAAGTTGGGATGTTATCGTGAATGATTACTCCTGCCTATATATTGATATCATGTTATATCCTAAGTTTCATACCTCTGTTATATTTTGCAAGCAAGCATGAGCATGTTTTGAACCAAGAAACTGGGCAACCATGGTCAGCATGGTGCAACTCCTGATGTGAGTTCTGGGAGTTAGCAGCCATTAGCTCTGCGTTTGGTGATAAGAGTGTTGATGTACCTATATGGCTTCTAGGTAGAAGCAGGCTTGCATTAATCCACGTCAGATGGCATGGCAGAAGAGGTTTGCATTTTTAACATTTTATGTAGGCTTGTCTTTGAATTCCTGGAAATGAGGTGACTCAGCCTAGCACCTCTGTGCAGTAACCCAATTTTTCTATCAGTTATGCAGACTACTCCATCTAGTTTTTTGCCTCTGCAAAACTCTGCATGTTAGGTTATGCTGCAAGTGTAGATAGCTGCACGGATCTAGCAGGATGTGGTTGAGTGAGAAATCTGGGATGTAATATTCCTTGGTATGCAGGGTACTGGCTTCATAGCATCAAGCCTCTGCTTACCTGAATTTATCCCACAGTTTCAAATGCCTGCTCAAAAAATCTGTTGTCCACATATACTGTTACATAGTAATACAGAACTTACAATGACATAGCATGCTAATCTTGAGTTGTTTCTCACTTTTTAGTTCAGCGCACACTTCTGGAGAACTGAAATAAGGAAAACATGATGAAGAAACAGATCATTGAAACAGGATAGAGAGCCTGCGTTCTGCCTGGGGAAAATAAAAGGAAACAAAAAAAAAGCGTAACGTTAACAACAAAGTCTGAAGTTGCATGAGAAAACAGTTCTTGTTTGAAACACCTCTGGGAGTTTGCCTTAGACCTGAGCACTTCTGTATGGTCAGCCCTGTGAAGCACTGTTGCACACCAATATATGGCCTTAATGACAGGAGCGTAGAAGTATGTTGTGCCTTTACATTCTTTACTCCTGTGACAAATGGGTGTGTCTAAAGTGCATTCAGTGTTTTTACATTTTCCATATGTCTCCAAAAAAAAAAAACCAAACAAGAGGCAAGTAGTGTTTTGTTCTGCCACTGCTTTCAGGCAGTGTGCAAATAGTTTTCTTAATATCCTGTACACAGTGAGTGTACCAGCCAAACAACCTGGCATATGTTGTGGGCACCTTGAAAGCAAATGGCTCACTGTGTGGGATAATGAATCTGGGTGTGGGTGCTGCTGAGTCAATCCACGTAACTGCCTGGGTCACCCACTAGGAAAGGAAAAGATACTTGTTCTTGAGCATCCAAGAGACAAAAATTCAGTTTTGTTTTTGCTTTTCTGTTGTTGTTGTTGCATCTGTCTGGTACAGATTCAGAACACTCAAACTAATGCACAGAGACCTTTCATCCTTTCTGGCTCTTCCTGCTTAGCAAGTACGGAGCCGATCAGAAGTGGAAAAGCCTGATCTGCAAATCAGAACCATAATTGGATTTTGTACATCTGGTGAGAATGGTGTTTGGCAGTTGTCTAAACAGTTGTAGATGAAGTATTAGGGGGTGGGGATTGACATCTTCAGGCTTCCATAACCAAAAATTTAACAGAGAATGATGTTGAATTCAGAAGGCTTGTCATACACCCTAAAAAGACAGAAGCAGTGCTACAGTTTGAAGGTGCTGAAACGCAAGACTGACCAGAACAACCCAGCCTGACTCCACAAGTATCCATTGAACAATATAAATAGCATATATGTGAAGAATGCTTTTGAACTTGTGAAGGATTGCCATCAGGACCTATGACTGCATCCTCACCTGAAAGCACTGGTGGCCTTTGCTCTCAAAAGCCACAGGAAGGTTTCATAGATCTGTGGAAACATGGAAAACTGCAGCTCGTAACAGTTAAAGGACTAAGTCTGAACTAGTAACTAGTTCTGTCTGGAAGGTGTAGTCTGACCAGTTCTGTTGGCTTGTATTCTAATTGTTTCCAATTTTCATGCAGTTTTACTAATGTGTCTTACTAATGTGCTTCAGCCTCCTGGCCAAAGGGTTCTACAGAAGAATGACATTTCACAGAGCATCTTAGAAGTCACGAATTTGGATATTAAACATGTAAATATATCTGTGCATTCAAATATGAATGTACGCCAAGAATAATTCATTGAAAAATTTCTTGTACATGTTTCTTAGATTGCAACAAAGCTTTACACAGATCTTAGTATTTTGTTATGGAATAAATTTGTAAACCTCACTTTCCCTACTTCTGCTTTTAGGTTAAAAGAACTAAAACCTTTAAGTGTGTGTTTGAGGGTGGAAAAATGATTTTTATATAAACATTTGATCTATGTAAATACAAAGAATGAAATGTACTGCTTACCTACATGAATAAACAGGTATATCAACGCCAAGTATAGAGAAAACAGAAGTAAGCCAATGTTCATTAGGGATAAAATGGTTGGCTCAGTCCAGCTTTTAGCTAATCAGACTCATGAATCCTTCTTCAGCTTTTGCAAGCCTGAAATTACTTACTAAAACCTCCTATGAACATTGTGATTTTTCTAAAAATAAATATATAGAAAAGAAAATGTTTATGTATTTTCCTTTGTAGTAACTCCAGAAATACAAACTACTCCCCCTCCTTCTGCGCTTACTTCTGCACAGTCTGCAGAGGTGTTTCTTTCACACATTCTCACTTCTTTCTCTGGGTGCAGTCACTGTTGTGCAGCAACTTTTCCCCCCTCTGAAATACCTTATGCAAGAGGTGCTACCAGCATCACTGATGGGCTCAGCCTTGGCCAGCAGTGGGTCCCTCTTAGAGCGAACTGGTGTGCATTCTATTAGACACAGGGGAAGCTTCTGGCAGCTTCTCACAGAAACCACCCTCGTAGCCCCTCCATTACTCAAATGTGGCCATGCAAACCCAATGCAAAAGAAAAGGTTAAAGAGAAGGTTTGAAATTTCAGGCTGTCCAGCTGAAAATTTTTTGTATTTCTGTTTCTTATCTGTGGATAAAATGTTCACTTGTTTTTCAGTTATCAGGGTAGTCTTTGGTACACTGCTATTTGCCTTACTACCCATTGAGACTTTGATCTGTTCCTTCCTAACTCAACTGCTCTTCCATAGCTTCACTTAAACTTCCTAATTTATTATTAGGAATTATCACATTCATTTGGTCAAGAAAAAATTATCAGTTAACAATTATCCATCACTCTACTGAAGTAGAATGCCCCACAGATCAGCTGCTGTCCATAATGGTCTTAACAGGCTGTCAGTGATACTCAGGTCTCAGTTTGGGAACTAACGTTCCAGTTTCCAGTAGAGCTCTAGATCAGGCCATGAAGGATCAAAGCAGGATCTTCTAGTAGAATATCTTGTCACTTTAGTTTCTGCTGTGGTAGCAGATTAGTCCATCCTAAGCACCAGTGAAAAGGACTGCTTGAAAAATGTTTTGACCATTTTCAAAAGCGATGTCCCTGTCAAATACTTATCCAAACTTACCCAAATTAATTCATTGGGCTGTGGAAATAAAAGCAGGCAATTCGTAGGCATAAGATTTTCCAGCTTTTTACTGTAGCTCCTATTCATGCTCATTCTGATGTCTGTGCCAAATTCTGACTGCTAAAGAAAACTATTTAGTGCACTTGGTATTCAGTGTACCTTGGGCTGAATTGCACTCCCAGTTGTGTATTTTGGTGTTTTTCTTGCTAATTATTTTAGGCCAACATCTAAACTGTACTATTCTCTGAGAGTTTTCTACCTAACAAGATTATGAAACAAACCTTAACCTTTCCATAAACTGAAAAGATTAATTTAGAATCATAGAATCATAGAATAGTTAAGGTTGGAAAGGACCTTAAGATCATCTAGGTACAACCGCTCTGCCATAAGCAGGGACACCCCACACTAAACCGTGCCACGCAAGGCTTCATCCAGCCTGTCCTTGAACACTGCCAGGGATGGAGCACTCACAACCTCCCTGGGCAACCCATTCCAGCATCTCACCACCCTATCAGGAAAGAATTTCTTCCTTATATCCAATCTAAACTTCCCCTGTTTAAGTTTGAACCCGTTACCCCTTGTCCTGTCACTACAATCCCTAATGAAGAGTCCCTCCCCAGCATCCCTATAGGCCCCCTTCAGATTCNCCCTGTTTAAGTTTGAACCCGTTACCCCTTGTCCTGTCACTACAATCCCTAATGAAGAGTCCCTCCCCAGCATCCCTATAGGCCCCCTTCAGATTCTTCTTGCTCTTTTCTTTTACACAGCTATAAAAGACACATTTAAAGAAAGGGAAGAGATGATTAGGAATAGGAAAAGGACTTGAATGAAGCAAAAATACAGGGTTTTCAAACCCCTGTATTTGGAGTGCTTTAAGAACCACAAGAATAAAATATTAAATATCATGTTCCTCCATATGCTTATGAAAAACCACTGAAGTTTTAGCTAGCATATAGTAGTTGTATTCTTCTGTTGCCAAGAACTTCTATCACTGATTCACTTAGTGTGTTTGGTTTATATTTAAATTCATGTCTAATATTACCAGATGTTTCAATATTTTAATTAAAATACTTCCATTTTTATGATGGAAGATGAATACTGTAGGATATTAGTGGCTTTCCCTAGCAGGTCTAGTATATAATTTGATTCTTTCATCTCCCATAGACTCATACAGCAGGTCTCCAATGACAAAGAGAGCAATGTCTAACCTGTAGCCACAGGAAGGATGGGACTGCAACTGTGGTGAGTTGTGACTGTCCTTTTCTTCTCTTTGAGCTTGTCTCATCTAAAGGAGGCCTGATGGGTGTAGAGGACAGACAGACAGACACTCCACCCATTTGCTGTTTTTTAAATACAGGGTTTTTTTCTGAAAGAACAAGTAAAAAGAACTCAGCAAGTCATCCACCTTGTCAGATAAATATTACGCAGAATGTTGTTTTCCCTTTAAATTGAAAAAGATCAGTCAGTAATTCCTTAAAGTGATAAAACTGCAATGTATGCTCAGGTGTAAGGCCTTATATTTGTTGTCAATATACAATATCGTTTACTTGCTATCTTGGGCAGGCTGCTGTGTATCTTTGACAGAGGGAGCTGAGATTAAGAAGGTCCTGTAGTGTCCCCAAGAACAGAAGTGGAACAGGTATTCAAGACATCCAGACTCTAATGCTAGGTCCACTTCTTCCTGTGCCACCTTCCCATTGTTTTTCTTTAGCTAGATAGAGCAGTATCTGGCTTCAGAAGAGCTAGACAAGGGGTACATCATCTTCAAACTCAAGAATGTTCCATATCCCAATGAGCTAGTATCAGCAGGCAGGTGAGATAACACATCGTTTCACTTACACGAACAACTGTTTTGAAGTAAAGCTACTGAAATTTTCTGAGCTGCTTGGACTTGCCTGGTTCTAGTACGTAGCGTTGATAACTTTCCTGTTCCCTTCAGGCAAATTCATCACTGATACGAAGATTAGCACATGTGCGCCTACTTTTGTTATTCTGGGAAAAAACAAACAGTGAGTTTATGAGATTACTTGAGTCATGTTACAGTTCTTTTTTTAACTGGCTGACAAAATCACCTCTTAAACCTCAATGTCCTTAACTCTTCTGAGATTGAGGAATTGGCCCTGACAATGAGAATGATGATATGTAATTTGAGCTTTAGAGCTTCTACTGCTAGTGTAAATAGTTAAGCCATGTGATACAGTAAACCAGGTCTTTATAAACCATTCTACTGGTTCAGATTTGGGGGGTAGGAAGTGGGGTGTTCAAATCTGACCTACTTGGACGTGAAGCTTCTTGAAGATCCAGGATCACCAGGTTCTATCAGTCCAGTTTATGTTGTTGCGTCAGTTTTTTGTAGTTGGCAACAAAGCATGAATTCAGCACATGGACTGTATGTTCTAGGTAACTGAACTGAAGTGCAATTTGGGCTAGCCTGTGCCCTGCATAAGACTGCGTAACCCAGCAACATTGCAAGTGTACAGATTGGCCGTTCATGGTAGCACAGTCCTCAGTGTATTTGCAGCCCTAGTCAAAACAGTGCTGACGGGGCTCCCTGCAGCTTAACCCCCAGCAAAAGGAAGGACACACACCAGTCTCCTCGCTGGTGCTGGGAGCTAGTGTGACGGTGGCAATCCAGTTCAAGAGACAAGTGTCTCTTGACATAGGTATTTCCTAGAGAGAGGCTATGACAAAACTGAATTTAAATCACGTCAGTGATGTTCATGGATGGATGGATGGATGACACTCGTTCATTTTCCAAAACTTTGTGTTCTGATGCTCGACACTGAGATCTCTCTCCATGTAGGATATTTATGTTTAAAAAAGATATCTAGATCAATGGAAAAATCACGATAGACAATGTTATCTTCTGAAGACAAGCATCTGCTGAGGAGCTGAGCATGCTTCAGTAGTGCAACATCACTTTTTAAGTTTACATAATATAACATTTTGTCATCCCCCTGCAGACAATTCCCAGGTCTCTGCAAAGCAGATTCTTGGCCTCCATTTCACCAGCATGGAGACTCAAGTGAGCAGTTAGGACTCTGACAAGATTGCCTTTATGAGCAGCTATTGCTCAGCCAACACCTGAGCAGGGAAGCAGCACTTTGAGGACAGAGTCTATCTGAGAGATTTTTCTTCCAAGTACACTCCAGAGAAGGACAGTCTCCTCTCAAATGCTGCTTGAGCTTCCACAGCACCACACCCTGCTTTGAAGGCGAGGATGTCAAACAGGTTGGCTTTCCCTCGGGGAAGGAGGTGGATTCAGAGCACGATGGCTCCCTCCTCATTGGGTGCTGCTGCTGCTTCTTCAGCTCTCCACGCTCCCTGCCTGGGTGATAAATAGATTTCTTAGAGGGCAGGGAGCACCTACGGTGCTGCTCACGGCTTGGCCGTAGTGGAATTGTTTGCTTTTGTTGCTTGTCTTGTACTAGTAGGGGTTTTAAGGACTTGTCTCTCTTCTGTGGTGTTCGGGTGTGATGGTGAGAGAACTCTTTGGACAGAGCTGCTGATTCCAAGTGTCTCCCTCAAACCTTGGCATTGCAGTTGCAACATCTACTGTCACTGCTTGGAAAAAAACAGGACAATCAAGGCACTGCATAGAAGACAATGGGGAAACTCAGAAGTATCATTCTTCTGTGCCTTGGCTTTCTTCTTATCCATGTAAGAGGTAAGCAACCTTCACCTTGGCTTATTTCTAGGGCATGATTGTAAAAATGAAATAAACACAACAAAACCTTAAATCCTGAACCTTAAAAAAAAATTTGTTTATTTAGAAATGCTTGCTGACATTATTTTTGTTACTCATTTCACAAGAAGCATTCAAGAGTGTTTAGATAAGTACTTTTGCAGTTTCTAAGGAGATATGTATCTTTTCAATGATTGCTCATAACAGCTGTGCTAGTTGGAGTCTGTTTATTTGTTATAATTTCTTATTTCCTCTGTAGTGTCGCTCCCCTAAAATTACTGACAAGCTTGGACCTGAGTATAAACTTTTCAAATGAAAGCTGTAAAATGAGAGCTTCCAAGGGAACTTGAAGTTTCCAAAGAGATCCTTAGTCAACTATTTACTTCATGTTTATACAGCTTTTCTTAGTTATTGAAATGTGTTAGTTACATCGTAAAAACAAATTCTGATTCCATTTAAAGGATGCTCATACCTGCATACTGGTGCTCATGCTTTAATAATTATAAATTAATAATTTATTAACCTTAGCCAGCACATTCCTGAATATAGAAACTCCACACACAAGCATACTTTGTATTTTTGTCATGCAGGGTTAATGAAGAATTGAATATACTTTGTATATATTTTTGATGAACGAATAGCAGTTGGGAAAATGCTTTTACACTGAGTCGTTTTTCTATGTTCAAACACAGTTTTCTTTTAGCAAAACATTCTGTGAAGCTTATTTGGCTATCAAACCAAATAGGATCATCCTTTTGTGCATGTGCCACCTACTGTACTTGTAATCTTTTCTTTTTTGTACATTAGCATTACTTCAGAAACTTGCAGCGCAGCGTTTGACTGCAGCAAGAAATCATTCACTAGCCACTAGTTCCAGCATTGCTGCTGCTCCTCCTCCCACCACCCCTGATTTAAATGCAGTCCCTGTGAGACCTTGCATAGATGGACAGTGGAAAAACTTGCCTTTAATTAGTGCCCTAGTTCCATTTTCACAAATAAGGAATTATTTAGAGGTCTTCAGCAAGTAACATGGTGGAGAAACAGCAGAGTAGTAGGACTGTGCTGGGCTGCCCTGCAGTATGTTGTGAACAGCGATGACTCACATGGTCTCTCACCACTGGTATGCAGACTTTCTTGTTCTGGAGGACTGTGTTGTGTTGAATATTTCTGTTCAAACAATCTGAGCATGGGCAAGCCAATTGCCATACACTCTAGCATTTTAATTACAGGGATAGTCAGCCTAACCATTCTTGCCTTCCACATGTGCTAATTTAGAGCCAGTTCAGACACTGCTTTGGGGAAGAAATAATTACTGAAAGATGCTGTGGGCTTTGGGTAGTCTTGTAGCTGTGGAAACTATTTAATCCACTTTAAAAAGCATAATTAATGATTATAAATCTATGGCAACAGCCACTGAATTTTATTGTCAAAGAATACATCCCTCCATGTTTCAGGCAATATTTACAGGAATCACTTCTCAGTCCTAATTAACACATGATACGAGAAAGGATTGGCCATGCTGGTAAAAAGCTGGTCTAAGTCTTTATGATAGGAATATCTGTGACATGATTCACCTTTATATATGCAGCCTTAATTCTTACCTAAGATTTAACTGTCCTAACTTCTAGAATCTACTGTGCCACCACAGCTAGGGCACACTGCATAGTTTCTCGTACCATCTAGCATTTCAATTATGTCCTGCTATCTTCAGTTAGTTGGCTAGACCACCTTGACAGACACATCTCAACAGAAACATGACATACCCAAAGACCACATTGCACAAGGATTCAGACCTGATGCAGTTCAGAAACTTACATGCTCGCTGCAGTCTTCCATACTTTTACCTACATTCACTGACTTTTATTTCCAATCTTAGGCAGGTTACACGAGATCCCCCATGTAAGCTGAGCTGTTACAACTAGTTTTCTGAGTGTCTTTTAGATCAATCCAAATGAAAGAAACTTCACAGAAACTTCTTCCACTGAAGTTCATGCTAACACCCCGTGTTGGTTACTGCAGCTTGGCCCACATGCAATGTGGTAAGACACAGCTTAGGTCTTGGTCACCCAGTAACTGAGATAATGCACCTGTTTGACACATACTGCGGGTCCCATTTGGGCTGTACATCTGTGTGCATACCTGCAGTGGGGCAGCTGTGCAAAGGGCTCTCTCCTTCCTGCACAGAGCTGGAAAGCAACTGAGTCTCTCCCTCAGACATGACTGCTCAGAAATGTCCTTCAGGTTCCCAATAGAGATAAAACCTATACACCTATGATCTTCAAGATGAAACAATAGATCACATGTTTAGTCAATAACAAAGACAATGCAAAGGTTGATGATGTTTAAGATAGCTTAAGTTTACTCCATCAGGTATTGCATGCTACATGGGTAAAGGGAACAGCATTTATTGCTAACTAATAAACCACGTACTACTGTCCAGCTGAGGTTTACAAAGATGTTGTAATAACTCAAAACTAATTGTATTCTTGGTTAATTAGATGGGCACTTTATGGGAGAAAATTAGAGACCAGTTTGGATTTGAGACACTATGTGACTTAGTTTTATGAATAAAATAGCTTTCACTAGAGTTAAAAAGACAGAATAGGATAGATGAAAAACACAGTCCTGTTTTTCTGATACTGATCCATCAATCTCCAGTCCTTGCTGTCACCTCATGTGAGGTCCTTTGTGTACATGCTAAAGCACTCACGGCATCAGAAGATATATGTCAGACAATGAATTCTTCTGTTGCTGGGTGCCAAAACTGTTTCACTCCCAGTACCAGAGCTGCTAACATGTATAGCAGCAGCAGAACTGTTGCAACATCAGGGCTTGGGAAAGCTTATAACTGGTGTGGTTACTCAGCTTCTTGAGTTCAATTTTCAAACACTGCTACCACATTGCAGGCCTGGTAGCAGTGCTCAGACTGCCTGTTTTCAGTGTGTATATCTCCGTCATTTGCATCAGTGATTGTCAATCCCTTTCCATTGCATTGGGGGTAGTAAGTAAACAAATAAATGCCATCATTCTTTCAATATTAAAAATTAATAAAAATATGCCTTTCTGTGGCATTTTGCCTCATGGTTAGGAAGAGATTCAGGCTGTTTTGATTAGAGTCTTCCTTTGTTTCCACAAGGGGTTGACATGTGTGAATGTTATGGGAAAATACTATCTAAAATCTCATCTGTAGTACAATATCTCATGACGACAAGTAGGCCATCCCAGTTGAAAGAAAGGGCATGCATGGGTTATGAAAATATAACACTCCTACTTCCACTGTCTGAGCTTTGCCTGAAATCAATGCATTTTTTAATTCCTGAGGAATTTCTTTTAAAAGCTAAATCACACCAATATATTTTCAAAGGGCAACAATGCTCCAGATCAAATGAAAACAAAGCCCAGAGTAGGCACTGAGATTAGCAGACAAATCAAAGTCCTTCCTTATATCACAAGTCTTACATCTAGTGGTGGAGGAACCAGGGGTACACACTTCACACCAGGAACAGTCCAGAGTTAATGGCAACACAGCCTCCCAGATCACAATCTATACCGCATCAAAACTATAACTCTATCAACTCTATCAGGTTACCACCAGCAAGGAGCAGAAATTGAGATACAAGATGGGTATTTTTATTCGCAAAGATCATACAGAACATTTTGCTTCCTGAACATAATGGTAACAAGAAGAAGGTTGGCTCTTTGTTCAGAAATCCAACCCAGATCTGCAGAGCATTCTGCATGCCAAGACTCTTGATCTGTCTCGCCTGAAGGCTAAGCCAGCAGATCGTCTTCTGAGTCTCCTGCTTTTGAAGTTCAGATACCAACTGATGCTAAACCACCTTCTGCTCATGGTCATTCAAAGAGGCTTCTTTGTGCATGCTGATGGCATGCACAAAGCCTTCTTCAGCTCTGTGAAGGGAGCCTGACTGCTTCTCTCATGTAGTCCAAATGAGATGGGAGGTGGCTCCTATAACACCATGGAGACTTTGCGGCTGAGCAGACCTGCTTGCTGATGTCCAGCAACTCCTTCCAGCATTATTGTTTTCTAGAAAACATATTCTTGATGGAATGAAAGAGAGAACATGCAGGCCTTGCTTCTTTTCTGTTTTGCATCTTCAACGCACAAGCGAAGAATGTGTATGAAATGCCCTGAACATCCACTTTGACTTGGCAGATCACTAACCCCTTTGGAAGAAATAGAACTATGCTGATGAGCTATGCTGACTTCAGGGGGCACAGATTAGTTATACAACAGAATCTCTGAAACAAGTTCAACCCAATGTTAAGTTCCAGAATAGCCATACTGACATCTGTGCTACCCATACTGAAGAGCCAAAGGTATTTTGCATGTATTTTACCAGTGTAGTTGGGATGATGCAGGGAAGAGGAACAATAAAAGACACTTTGTGAGCAACAGAAATAGCAAAGCCTGGCATCTCCCTGACCTTCTGCATTATCTTCAGCTCCCTCTGGTTTTGTTACCCCATCAGCTGGGAGAGCAGGGATTAGCCAGCTGGTACTTAGGCAGTGAGTGGTCATTGTGAGAGCAGCTGCTGCTCGTGCCACACTACAGGGTTTTAGGAGGAACACTCATCTTGGTCTCTCGTTTGAGCCTATCTCATGAACAGTGTTCATGTAACGTGACTATCGTTAAGCCTGACACTCTCAGACCGAGTGGCTGAAAAGGGCTGACAGCTTCATGAACCATACAAGGACAGAGAGAAGCTCTGGGTAAGCAGCCCATACCATCGTCTGATCTCTGCTTCCTTGTGACACAGAGCTGAAAACCTGAGGTGCTCAGGCAAGTGGTGCTGCTTCATGGGAGAGCCCTACTTTTTTGCTCTGCCTGTAATTTTACAGCATACAACAGCTTCTTCTACACCCACTCTGAAGCAAAACATAGAAGTGTTGTATGCTTATGTATGCTCCATTTTATGTATGCAGGACATATCACATCATAAAGAATGACAGCTACCTTTGAGCAGCTGTTGTTTGTCCACAGCAAAGCAAACACCACAGACCCAAAAGATTTTCTTTCATGTTTGATGAAACTATGCTGCAGAGACCTAAAGCAGTACTGCCACTCCTTCTTTATTAGTGCATCTTATTTGCTGGTGATTATTTAAATGTGTTCTTGTATGAGTAAGTGAGGGAGACCTTTTCATTTCCCTTGAATTCAAACTGTAAACAGAAGTGGCCTAACAAAAAATATGAAGCCAATTATCAGGTCTCTACACTGTGGTCTACAGACTGGAACTTGGATACTAATTACAGATTTTAAAGCAAACTCATTTTCCACCCTAACATCAACAGGCTGTAATGGCAGTCATAGTTTATGGAATGAAAGGGCCATGATGGAAAGAAAAGCTACAGTAGCCTCATCAGGAAATATGGATCATGAGTGTATTACATCAAAGAAATAGTACTTGCTCACTGAGATTTTGTCCAAAGTGTCCACTCTAGGGTATAAACCTTTATGTTCTCCCACAACTTTTCTTACATGAGTAATTTCCTTTAAACAAACACAGGTCCTGAATAAAGTTGAACCAATAAATCGGTATGTTCTGAATCACATACCTGGGAGGAAACATTCCATTTTCTCATTACAGGGGAAATATGTCTCATGATTGTATAATAATCAGAAATGACGTCTGCAAAGAATAACTTATCATTTCAGCTAAAAAAGAACATAAAGTGGGTCCCATGTGTGACTTCGGTAACATACTGTTCCTCTTCAGAAAATTTTGTTCTCATTTGTGAGTCACCCACTTCTTCCTCAGTCTCTGCCAGCTTCATAATGTTTTAAGCTCATTGTATTCACAAAGCAATTCATATTTAATCACACTGAAGGAATATTTTTGTTCTTTTTTTTAGATAATGTAAAATCAACTTATTTTCCCTTTCTATCTAGCTCCCATTTCTAAGTTAGTTGCTTCTAATTTATTTGTAACACAGGTAGTCTTAATACCCTCAAAGCCCGTAATAAAATCATATTAATGAAAAAAGGATTTATCTAACACACATATGCATACATTTAAGACGTATGTCCACACATGTATATACACATAGAAACACATTTTATCATGGATCTTAGCTTCATTTTTAATACCAGACTATGCATATTAAATGCCTCAGAAGTTAATTTCATTTGTCTCATAACCTGACTCTCATTTAGCAATATTCATGATGCCTTATTTAAATGTGTATCATTTGGCCACAAAGTGTGTTCATATTGATCCAGTGCAGGACTGAGCCTACTTATGGAGATTATAAAATTACAGAATGTTGCCACAGTAGCCCTTTGTCAGAAAACTTTGTAGTCAATTTGTAATGATGAACAGGTAACATCCACCTGTAGAATCTAGCCTTCTTCCTCATAAATCCTCCTCAAAACCTGTGGGACCTCAGACTCTTGTGGTCAGTCGGCTACACTGGTAAAGGGTGATGGATCCATTTAACATTTAGGTCACAAATTACACCACAGACAAAGATGCTGCTGTCTGCATATTAGTGACTGGATAGTGGGACACGTTTTCAGAAAAGTAATGCTGTAAAAGGTCTGAGGACATTAAATGCACATGTGCCTGAGGACATGACTTTGTAGGGTGCTGCCTTGGTGGGGTGGGACAACCTCACTTCCATGATGCTTCAGCAGGATGTGTCTCATATTCGAGGAAACTTATTAAAAGCTGGCTTAGGATCTCTGCAACAAAGACCAACCATAATAGTCTCCATAGTAGAACAGTTACACTAGCAAGGATTTTATGTCAGTGGCCTTCCACACATGGTATTATAAAGGCTTATAGAAAGTATGCATATTAGTGAAAGCAAATGTCCTACCTGGAAAAATCATGCCTGTAAAAAGAAATCTGGCAACTTTGACATTTAAACTACTATCTTTTGATGTTTGGCTTTATGGAGTCTATTCTCCCCTGCCTGGCTGCTACAGAGAGTCTACTGTTAGTTAGCTATGTAGGCCAGGTCTACTACACAGTTTTTTACTGGCACAGCTACATGTATTGGGTGGGGATGAGGGAATTACATCCCAAATAAGGCTGGCAGTGCCAGCAGAAATCTTGCTGGCAGTTTAGCTCCTTGTGTGTTTGAGCAGCTAGTCTAAACATGATTAAAACAGGTCCTTTCGCGATACAAACTGTGTATTCATCTGGAAAGCTTGCTTTCTTAGCTTAGTGCTTTCTTATTTGTAGATAAGGACTGTTCTGTGGTGTCAGGCAGGAGCGTATAAACATTTCTCAGATTCTTTGCTGTGAATCATGGTGGACCACCCAAGAAAAAACACCACTGCAATAGTTCCATTTCTTTCTAAAAACAGGGATACTCCCAGAAGAAAGGCTATAAGTGATGCCAAGAAATAGTATACCAGCCCAAAGCAGTAATAACAGACAACTCTGAGATAATGCCTCCTGCATAGCTAAACCTCTTAATAACTTTATCCAGGTTAGAGAAACCAAACCAAATTAAAAAACAAACAAACAAACAAACAAAACAAAAAAAAACCCCACCAAAACCAAAAAAATCCCAAAGCAACAAAAAAAACCCAACCAGCCAAGACTACACACACACAAATGAATAAAAACTGCACACACACAAGAAAAAAACCCAACCAAATAAAACCCCCAAGGGAACAAAGCTGTTTTCTCCCCACTGAAATTCCT
>NDXB01005074.1:0-23673 GCA_002631895.1 Agapornis roseicollis
GCTATAGGTCTTTGCACATGAGCATCTGTTATATTAATGTAGAAAGTTTGTTTTCACTTTTCACAGTCTGTATGTGTAATGCCAAACAAATTACTCTCTGAGTTACCCAGTGCTGTCTTGGTTTGCTATGTCAGCTACACAGACACATTGTGTGCAGTTCTGGTGTCCTCAACATAAAAAGGACATGGAACTGTTGGAACAAGTCCAGAGGAGGGCCACAAAGATGATCAGGGGATTGGAGCATTTCCCATATGAAGACAGGCTGAGAAAGTTGGGACTGCTCAGCCTGGAGAAGAGAAGGCTGCGTTGAGACCTCCTAGCAGCCTTCCAGTATCTGAAGGGGGCCTATAGGGATGCTGGGGAGGGACTCTTCATTAGGGACTGTAGTGACAGGACAAGGGGAATGGGTTCAAACTTAAACAGGGGAGGTTTAGATTGGGTATAAGGAAGAAATTCTTTCCTGTTAGGGTGGTGAGATGCTGGAATGGGTTGCCCAGGGAGATTGTGAGTGCTCCATCCCTGGCAGTGTTCAAGGCCAGGTTGGACAAAGCCTTGGGTGGCATGGTTTAGTGTGAGGTGTCCCTGCTTATGGTAGGGGGTTTGGAACTGGATGATCTTAAGGTCCTTTCTGACCCTAACTATTCTATGATTCTATGTTGCCTCTATGATTATCATAGGAGCACACAAAAGCAGTATAATCAGCTTTGGTTTGGCACAGAGATCCTAAATGCTGTCCATCAAAATGTTCATGATTATGTAGTATTTGCAATAGAAAATACAGATTAATCCAAACTGCTGTGTTTTGCCATAAGATAGACTAGCCCTTCTATTCATCGCCTGGGGGTGAAATTGCCTTTTTGCAGGCCAAGTCTCTGGCATGCTGGGATATTCAGGACAATCCAAGGGCACAAGTCTTCATGTTAGAATCAATGAAGAAAGGATAGATATTATGTTCTTACTGCTCTTCTGTAGTGCAGGATTCCCTTATACAGGGCTCCTGGTGTAGGGCTTGTGAAGAAGGGAGTTTCTTACATCTCAGCTTCATCTTAAGCATCAAGACCCAGAGTCAGACCTGCATCATGCATCCTCCAGGATTCACTGGAGGCAAAAAGATGGTGGGCTATGGGAAAGGGATGTCTGTGCTGGTGGCACAGCCTCAGGAATCATAGAATCATAGAATAGTTAGGGTTGGAAAGGACCTTAAGATCATCTGGTTCCAACCCCCCTGCCATAGCTGTGTTTGCCTCTTCCCTTTGTCTGAAGTCACTAGGAAGAATTAATGCTAATGAAACTATAAACCAGAAATAATGATGCACAACATTGTGTTTTAGGCTATACATCTGCT
Organism: Agapornis roseicollis; assembly: GCA_002631895.1. Lineage (NCBI taxonomy): Eukaryota > Metazoa > Chordata > Aves > Psittaciformes > Psittacidae > Agapornis > Agapornis roseicollis. The sequence continues at coordinate 1,346 of NDXB01005074.1, forward strand.
TCTCCTCTCTATGGCATCCTATGCAATCATAGTACTAGTGTTGAAATAAGTATCAGAATCCTGACAGCAAGTGATTAGCAGAAGAGTGTATTTTCTGAATGTATTACTGAGATTTTGCTGTCAATCAAAGGAAGCATCTTGCTCATCTTTCCTTTGGAATCAGAATAATGAACTCCATTTCTCATTAGAAAGAATGTTTTCAGAAAAATTACCTGAGGATTCCAGAATGGATCTGTACAGTGGAATACACCAAAATCAGCATTTTCACCTACAGTGTTTTGCATTTGTGATTGGATTGGTATTGTAAGGAAGCCAGAGCTACAAAATCTTTGGCTAGTCCTTTTCTTGTTAGTTAAAATTGCTCCATTCTCATTACAGTGCTAATGCAAACTTCTACAACCTTCTGAAAATGAAAATACACCCCTAAAAACAGTCAATGTGCTTTAAAAACTGCTGAAGGGAAACCTGGGGAAGCAAAAATGTTCTTCTTGCCATGTTAAAAGACAAATGACTGCATTCTGTGCCCATGCTCTCAATTCCCATGAAAACTGCAAGCAAGCAAACCCCATTCCCAAGTACTCTGTATTGTGTTATTTATTGTTCCAGAAGGGATTACTTTTCATTAGCTTACCCCTGGCAAAAAAGCAGTCTTAAACCACATCACATGGGGTAAGGAGACAGCGAAGGGGGCGATTCATAATGTTTGAATGCAAAAGGCTGGCATAATGTATAATGCTGTTCCACAGGCAGAGCCAGCTCATTGTTCTGCTGGTTTCAGCATGGCATTCCTTTCTTCCCCTCTCTTTTTCCTTAGGCCTTCACATTGTGAAACATTAGCTGATCTTTGTATCTTTTTAAAATTTCTTTATTTTATTGCATAAGCTGTAAATACTTTTTGTTAAGAAAAAGACCCCTGACTGGAAATTCCATTGCTACAGGCTGTACCCCACCATCATGCAGACCATTATGAATGGTGTATCCATTTTATAGCACCATTGCTGAAAAGGCCTGACTTTCTTTGGTTCTTTGGGGCACTAAGGATAAGCATGTTGGTTGTCACCACTCCTGAGCAACTGTGGGGTCAACCTGGAAGTGATGCTCTACTTGTAACAGAGGTAAAAGGCTCCGGTTTCTGTTTATGAGAAGCTGTTGTGACAGGATGAGGGGTAATAGTTTTAAACTAAAAATGGGAGATTCAGGCTGGACATGAGGAAGAAATCCTTTACAATGAGGGTGATAGAAACCCTGGCACAGGTTACCCGGAGAGGTGATGGATGCCCCGTCCCTGAAGGCATTGCAGGTCAGGCTGGATGCGGTTCCGGACAACCTGATCTGGATGATGTCTCTGCTCATTGCAGGGAGGCTGCACTAGATGACTTTGGAAGGTCGCTTCTAACCCCAACCATTCCATGAACCCACAGCCTGTGCCCAGCTGAGGTGATGAGGAGGAAGGGAAGGCGACGCGGCGGCTATGGCAGGGGCGCGCCCTGCCCGCAGCACACAGGACCGCAGGCAGGGGTCAGGCCGGAGCCCGCGGGTGCGGTCCGCGGAACTCCCGGAGCCGGGTAGGGCAACCCGGTACCGCGAGGGGGCGGGGCGAGCGGGGCAGGCTGCTTTCTGATTGGCTGGCGCTCCTGCCAATCAACGTGAATGAGCGGGAGCGCCTGTGCGCCGCCGCCTCACGCATGCGTAGTTGTGGCGGGCGCTTAAATTCAAACGCGGGCAGCGGTTGGCGTGTTGGTGTTGGTGCTGGCGGGCGGGAGGGAGCAGCGCTGCAGTGAAGATGGATCCCTTCACTGAGGTGAGAGCGGGGCCAGTCTCAGCGGCTGCGGCCGCGGGGCAGGGGCGGAGGACGTTCTGCTAGCCCCGTCTCCTGGGTGAGGTCTGGCAGCGCCCTACAGCCCGCCTTGTGTAACAGCGGCGGGTGGGGTGGGCTTGTGAGGCACGCTCCCTGCAGCCCCCTCCTATTGCTGGTGCTTGTGGGGAGTCAGGTCTCTTCCAGGAGAGGAGACAGCGGTCATTCAGGCAAGGGTTTGTGAGGGCGAGGCCCTTTTCTGAACGGACCCTTGACCGCGTTTCCTGGCACTTTAGAGTTTGCTTTTCACGTGTGTCTGGCATATAAGGTGCTCGGCTGAAACTAGGGGCTCTGGAAGCTAATGGGAGCGATACTGACTAGCGTTGTGCCTGCCACATCTAAAGGCTGAGCATGAGGTTTGCTCAAAGCAGAACTTAATCTAATTTAAAATGCGTCCTATTAGACAGAAGTGCCACTGGTCGGGTTCATTGGCAGGCGCAGTTCCTTTTTTGTTTAAAAAAAGGAAACGAAGTTGTCATTAGGGTGGATTAGTGTGTGTGTGCGTTTGGGTGTTACAGGGGCAAAGTTGTAACAGAATGAGTGGAATTGACCAGTTTCAGTCTGTATAAAGGTTGGAGGTTTCTTAAAGATGCTGTGCTGTACCCTGAATTGGTATGTCACACATCTGTGACACCTTGCAGAGCTGTCTTGTGACTGCTTTGAGAAATGTCGCAGTAATGATGGCTTTCAGTAAGCAGCCTACCTAAGCAAAAAGCCAAACTGCTCTTAGAAAGAACCCCAAATGGAGCAGGTTGGGAAATACTCTCTCCACCCCTTGAAACCAATCTGTAGATCAAGCTTTAAATAAACTGAGTGTCCAAAAAAGGTGACTGCACAGATATGGTTTAAAAAGCTGAACATAAGGTATTGATCTGAACATACTAAATAAGTATGTTGTACCAAGGCAGATTTACCCTACCCCCATGTCAAGGCTTGCCAAGTATAAACATCTAAAACCTCCTTCCATAATTGGTAGTGGGTGACATGATGTGACTCGTCTTAAATAAACTTCAAGTCCAGATGACTGAATCAATTCAAAGTGGTTTGGCGCGCTGGGAGATATTCCAACTTCAGCACACCCTTCTTGTAGGTAACTGACTTGGAAAAGCAATGACCAACTGTGAGGCCACTCCTTTGAGTAAACTTCATTCAAATGTTAGCTAGCGTTGCAGAGTGCTTAGAATGTCACCTTATCAAGAGTGTTGGATATGCTGCGGAGGACATTCCACTGCTGTGTAAAAATCTAAGCGATATTAGTGTATTGTAAGTGCTGATCATGTAAAGCAGTGTAATTGAAGCCTTAATTGGCCAAAGCATGCTATTATTTCAGTGTTTGTTCGTCACTTTACAGTAACAAATTTTGCCCTCGTCTCACTGAATTTAAGCTCAAATAAATCTTGCTCTAAGACTCAATTGAATGCTTTAAAATTGGGCAGTTCTGAAATAATGTTTCTTTTGATTCAGCTTACAAGCAAAAACTAATACCCTTCTGAATCTAACCAGATTATTAATACAGAATGCACAGAGGAGATGGTGCAGTGGATTCTTTGTAGAATCATAATATACATACTATTTGTGCCTTTCAGTTTATAGCTGATTGTTTAATTCACCTTTCTTGCACAAAAGGCTTTGTTACTCCAGAATGCTAGAGATAGTCTAGGTTATTTTGTACTTGGAAGTCCTTACTAACATTCATAGAGCAGAATGTGGTTTCCTAGCATGGAGGATGGCCAAAGAGAAATAAGTGATGCAGTTGCTCAAGGGAAAAATTGCCTATGTGAAGTTTGAGGTTAACTGTTAATTCAATGTCATGGCTGAATTTGCTTCCTTTGCTGCGTTCTGCTCATAAAGCAAGATAGAGCAAATTCTGGTAATCACCTGGGGGCCTGAGAATCTTTTCTAAAGCTGCAAAATAAGTTATTTAAAACATACATTTTTAATACCAAGATTGTCCATCAACATTTGAAGTGGGAAAGCCTCTTCTGATTTTTAGAAGGTGGTTTTTTTTGCAATATAAAACATGATGCTTTAACTTCCACTTGGTAGTTCTCAGGCTTGTTGATGTAAAGAAATAGATGTGTCCTACTCTGACAGCCAGAGTTTCAGAACACTTGGAGAAGGTACCTGTAGCAAATACCTTGTTGATGAACCTGAAAAGCAAGTCTGGAGTTCTGGTGACTGGCTTACTCATCGTGTGTAATAGCAGAGTTTGAATTATGGCAGTTGCATGGAAAACTTGAGATACCAAAAGCCAATGGGAGCTGGAGTTCAACAACAGAGGCGTGCATTCTTGGGAAGTGACATCCTATTTGTAGCAACTGAAACTCCATTTTACTGAACTAACAAAACAGAAAGGAATGTGTGACTGCATTTGAATAGAACTGTATGAATAGTGTTATGGAATATATACTGAGCTTTGTGCAAGAAGAATGGTTAGTGTATCTAGCCTGTAAGATTTTATTTCAGTGGGGGTTACCTGTGCTTTGTCGCTCTGTCTTTTGGAGGCTGACACAAGGAAAGGAGACTTGTGGACACAACTAGCATGAAAACTGAATTCAAGGCACTCTTGGCATTTCATGCCTGCCTCCAGCCCCCTTCCTCCCTCGGCCCCCCCTCATCCCCGCCCCCCTTTTTTTTTTCCTCTCCAAAATCATCCTCTTCTATGAAAGGTCACAAAGAGCTGTTGAGATTGACATTCCATTTGTCCTGTGTTGCCCTACAATGGAACATTGTTGAAGACTTCAGCCTTAGACAGTTAAAAATGTGAAATGTGGATTTAATTGCTGTGCAACAGGACAGATAATGGCTGGCACAGTTCTCAAAATAATTTACGTGCTACCAAACAAGTGCAGTTTATATTCTTCCCTTCAAAAAGACCATTGATTCACTCACACAATTTCTTGTCTCAAAATACCTTAAAACCTAGATCAAAGGATTAATTAATTATCCTCTAGACGTAATCAAACTAAGTGATAATGATTTGTGAATGCAGACTTTAAAACAAACACCACCCTCCCCACCCACCCACCCCAAAACAAACACAGGCAAAGAAAAAACCAAACCCCAACACAGTCTATTTCAAAATTGGTGCTATAAGGAATCAGTTTCTACTAGTGTGATATGTTCACTAAACCAGCTATTTTGTATGGAATATCATCATAGCACTCATACCAAATGGGTAGGGAATGAAAGAGAATGTTGTGGGGTTGCTTAATTGCTATCACTTTATATTCTGTACACAGGCATATGATAAATAGCCTATTTATTAACTTTTAGTGTTTATTAAATTTAATGTTTATTAACTTTTAATGTTTCTATTAAAATTCATGATTGAGGAAGAGAAATTCGCCTCTTGATGTAGAAGGTATTAATAGCATTTTTTTTTTTACAGCCACAATTCTTATGACTTTTTTATGACCACTTGGCAACCACTTGAATGTTGTTTGTTTTGTTAGTGTCAATCAGGTGACTTGACCATATACTTTAGCAATGTGTCAAAATAACCCACTAGCAAGTCTTGACAGTTCAAGATTGACTATTTCAGGCTCTAGTTAGTTTTGACATTGCTTGTGCCACTTTAGCCTGGTTTCCTTTGAAAGCCAAGCTGATGTGAGGCACTAGTTGATTTTATGATTGGAGCTTTGAAACTTACTAGCTGGCTTCACCTCTTACTAAATGAGTAAGTGTCTCAAACTTCACTGCGTCTTCAATTTTCATGGAATTTTGTTACTAGGTAAAAAGATCCAGACCCTTGCCTCTGTGAAGAAAATGCTGCAGCCTGTTGTCTGCCTGGTAGGCCAGACTTCAGATAACTTGCAAACCTGTAGTGATCGGACAGAGAGCAAGAAGGTAGCTTGGAATGTGCTATACAGTGTGAGCTACCTTTTATCTAGCAGGTACTTGCTGAAAACAGGAGAAGCTGTGGGTATTGCAATGGTGAAATCGAAGTATGAATATTTGGGTATATCACAGTGAGAAAAAAGAAGTAGACAGAAGAAAACATGTGACTGGCAGTGCAGAAAACCTGTTTTGTTCATTTTGCTTGCAGGTGGGGATAGCCAGACAGGAAAACAGACTTTGAACATTTCAATCACATTGTGCCACAGTAGATCAGTTAGCAACACCCAAGAGCAGCATTTGTCCCTTAACTAAATTTCTGGTCTTGTGGATCTTGGTACATGCTATATAAAATCCAAACATTTTTAATTTGGGCTATTACTAGTTAACGCACCCATTGCAGTGTCTAATAGTAACACATGATTTATTGACTACTCAGAAACTCCTTGAAAGAACCCGTGCCAGGCGAGAGAACCTGCAGAAGAAAATGGCTGAGCGGCCCAAGATGGGAGCGAGACCCACAATGCAAACCAAGAGGGTCAGAGAGCCTTTGTTAGAAACTGGGAACCAGGTGTCTCTTCCTGCAGAAGAAGGTATTTTGCAACAAAGATTGTCTCTTGCTACAAGTCCATCTCCTTTTTTTTATAAGGGCAAGTGAAAACCCTTAGTGTTTATCTTCCATAGTGATGAATGAAGTTACCTGAGTGCTAGGACTGAATATGGCTAATGTTTAGCTTTACTTGAGAGCAGATGCTTTAAGTAACTAGTAAGCTATTTAAAAGTAATGGTATATTGCCAAAGATAGTGCTTTGTGCTTGATAGTTCTGGGAAGGGCAGGCTTCTTGGAGGCATATCAGGTTATTCCTAAGTCATAACTTTATTTGCATTACAATTTTGTATTGTCTGAAAAAATATTGAGGATTCTTTGAATACTAATATGTTTGAATACTCTGATCTGTACAGTGAAACCTGATACAAAGCCCTCGCCGTCAAAGAGGCTCTGCCCTGACAATGTGGAAACTCAGTCTTCCAGTTCAGAGAACATACAGCCAGTTCCTTCAAGTTCCACAAGCCAGCATTCTCCTGAGATTACTTCAGAGTTGCACATAACTGGTTCTCACAGAGGTTCCTTGCTTCAGCCTCTTGAGAAAGGAAAATCAAACACCGAATCAGAAACTCCTGCAGTTCCTGCAGCTCTTTCAGTCAAAACACGTATGCAGAGGTTGGCAGAACAGCGACGCTGCTGGGATAGCGAAGGTATGCTTCATTGACTAAGCAGCACTGGTGGTGCTCAGTGTTTGCATTGATGACTCTGGCCAGGTCGGACAGTTTTGGGTGACATGGTCCAGTGTGAGGCGCCCATGTCAGGAGTGTTTGAACTAGATGACATTAAGGTCCTTTCCAACCCTAACTACTCTGTGATTCTGCGATTCTTTGCTAGCAGAAGATAATTTTGTGTATATAAACACTAATGTTTTCATAAAGAATTCTTGTGCAGGACTGGGGAAAGGCCTAAAGTAACAAAACCTGACTGGAGCTTAATTTTATACTTTTATTTTCCCCACTCTAGTGTGATGCCTTGCTCATCACAACAGTGGCATAAACCTAGTAAACTCCTTGGCTACAAATTTATTTGCTTTGTAATAAGCTTTAACTTGATTATTCTCAATGCCTTCAGAGTAGCTTGATTCTGTTAGTAGTAAGATTATTTAACTGTTGATAAACTCAATATTTAGCAAAATGTAAAAGGTGCAACTATATTTCATTATACTAGCAAAATAAATGTGTTGGTTTTTTTTTCCAGATCCTTCTGAATATGTTCCTGTGTCTCCCCTGCAGTCAAAGGATCTGCCTGTTTCTCCACCTAAGCAGGCATCTAATGCCCTGGCAAGTGATACCCCTATTGGGAGAAGAGGCCGTTTAGCTAACCTTGCTGCTACAATTGGTTCCTGGGAAGATGACCTAAGTCATCCATCTGCAAAGCAAAACAATGCACAAGAACAGCCTGGCACTACTTGTTTATCCAAATTGTCCACTACAAGTGGAGCATCTGCTAGAATCAATAGTAGCAGTGTAAAGCAGGAAGCTACATCCTGTTCTCAAAGGCTTGTTGAGGCTTCTAGTAATAAACCAGCAAACTCAAAGATAGCGGTGAGTGTCTGATTTAGCTGCTGATTAAAAATCGATTTGAGTATTGGGGGGCGACACAAATATTAACTCATAGCTGTTTAATCTGCAGTTAAAGATTTGGTGTGAGCAATCTGAGTCTATTTACAACTTGTGCTTTATTGCAATCCCACATGCCTGTTTTTAATAGCAGACCTGAAACAGCTTAGAATCCCTTTTATTGAGACTTGGTTGAACATAGTATTTCTAAGTCTTGTAAAAGTTGATGTCAAAGTAATGGGTGGCTGTTCTTGACTGTCAGAAGGGAGCTTTTTGCAGAGATACTGGGTTTCACTTTGTAACTTCATATGGTTGATTGACTTAAACGTTATTGCTGTATGAAAATTGAATTAGAATGCTGAAATTAGTAGTGCCTATTGTTGAACTTATGCCATTTATGAAACAACAGTGTCTGCAGTGTGCAGTCTTATTTAGGGACATGTGGGAAGATACCTAAAGTAGCTGGGCAAAGCACCTGGAATCAAATGGTGAAACAGTTTGAAATACTGGATAGGAAAAATCTACAGAGAGCTTCTAACACTTGTTCTCAGCTTTGGTGTTGATGGAATAGGTGTGTTATGTTATAGTATCTGTGCAGAATGCTTTCATTTTCCTCTTGAAAGAATGAAAACGTACAGTCTCATTTTAATGTTATTCCTTTTTCCCCCTTGTTAAGGATCCAAACAATTTAACACGATTCTCAAGAGTCACTGTTCCCTGTTCTAAAGAATCTGCAGTACAACAACCGCTAACAGAGAATCCCTGCAGCCCTCAGAAAACAGAAAAGCATACACAAATAGCAAAATCAATTTTGCCTCAACCAGTTCAGTCCAAAGAAGAGCCAGTCAAAGGAACACATGTGCAACCTGAACCTAAGGGTAAACCCACAACACCAGGTAAGGTGTTATATCATTTTCAATAAATGGTTATTTGAATTAGGCTTGTGTGTCCTCACTTGAAAGCTACATGCTAATTAGGAATTTATGGTAACATATGAGATAGTGCCTATTTTCTTCTGTAACTTGACTGAAGTCCTGAAGAGTTCTGTCATAATTATCATGTAAAATACGGAAACCGTATGATTTAAGGATATTTTCTTGGACAATCTTTTAGTAACTCTTGTGAGCAAAATTTTTCTCTATGTGAAAATGTATCCTGCTAACAGCGGTTAATTGAGACTATTCAAAGCTTCTTGCAAGTGTTGGATTCTGTGTTTTCAAACAATATAAGGTAAAACGTCTGCATATATTCAGAGAAATCAAAGCTACATGTCACACAGATGCTCCAGCTTTGCAGTCTTAACAGTGATGTCAAAATAAGTGATCAGCCCCAATTTTAAATTCAACTGCTTGTTGGATCAGAAATTTGGACTAACAGCTTGAATTCCTTGAAGGTGGCCAGTAGAGCAAGTGTGTGTTTCTAGATATGCTGTCAATAAAAGACAAAGTGAGGTGGATACAGAACAATATATCCACCTTATGTACTAGAATGCTCATTTACAGGAAGGATGCAAGTGAGGCTGGCTGTATAGGAAGTGTTGAAAAAGCAAACCAGTCTAAGTAACTGGTGGACTTTAGCAAGAGGATGACATCTATCTGCTCTGATTTGCTGCTTTATTAACTTCAGTGTTGTGTTACTGTGGTGATTTGGACTTAAGGTTTAGTTCATGTTAAAGAGCTGTAAAGGAGACAGATTAATTGCTTCATTGAGAAGCTTCAGCAGGATGCAGTGATTTCTGTGGTTTTGAGAGTCTCTTTCAAGGCAAAACAATTATTCTTGTAGGGGGATCAGGAATTAAACCCTTCCTGGAACGCTTTGGGGAGCGCTGTCAAGAGCGTAGCGCACAGAGTCCTGCTACGAATACTCCAGGGTGCAGAACACCCATTGTTACCCCAAATACTAGGACAATCCAGGAAAGGCTTCTTAAACAAAATGAAAATTCCTCTACTGCCAGTTTAGCACTGCAGCTTAAGCAGGTAATGACTTTGCTATGTTCATAGTTTGTTTATAAGCTTGGGGAAGATACTGTTCTGCACCTGCCTGAGGAACTTGAATTGTTTTGACATCTTAAAGCTGTTAACTTTTCCCCATTGCCCTTTATTTGCTTAGGAACGTGAACGAGAACTTGCATGTCTTCGTGGCCGGTTTGATAGGGGCAATCTGTGGAGTGCCAAGGAAAACGGAAGTCCTAAGAGAAAACTTCCAGAAGCTAAAATGGTAACATGCGACTGCCATGTATCAAAAGATGATAGAGATGATGATCTTTTGTTAAAGCAAATGAGCTGCTTTAACATGTTCTGAACACAGGACAGATGTGCAACTGTAAATAAAAGATAAAGCCAGCGCTCAGGCTGTGCAAGACTGCTTGTCAAGTGGTTTGTATGATTATTAACAAATTATTAGAGATATTTTTCCTTCTGCAGAATCATGAAAGGAGACAAGTGATACTGCTTTGAGCCAATTAGCTTATCCATGGTTTTTCTAAGTGTGGGGTTTAGTATTCTATAACTTCAAAAGCAAAAGAAAGTGATTAGTACCTCAGCTAAATTTCGTACATAAATAAACAGGATCCTTCTTGAGATTGGATCAGCAGCCTTTTTTTCCTAGCAGGTATTGAAATGTGTTTCTTTCTGGCATTTTAGTCCCTTCAACCATTACTGCCTAAATGTACTATGTTTTTATTTTTGCCAGGAAAGCCAATCTCAGGCTAGTCCAAAACATTCTCCTTGTTCCGATGCCACTGCTATTGCGTCAGCAGAAGACACGCCAGCAAAGTCTCCCAGTGTGGAGTCTTCAGGTAAGAACTGTTGCTGTTTGCTTGTGGCTAATGCTGGACGGAAGCACTGCGATTGATGTTCATGAGCAGATAAAGAGGCTGGTAGCGCTAAATATATAACTGCACCTCTTGTCGGAAGCCCTTTATGCTATTAATTCATATTGTACAGAGCATGAAAAGAATTCAGAGAGGATTGTTGACATCCTTTCTGGTGCTTCCTCAGTGGAAAAGCTTCCAGTTCTCTGAAAAAAGTCAACTTAGTTACTACTTCTTTTAGACATTATGGGCAACCAGGCTATCCAATGTGCTTCTCGAAAACCAGGATGAGATCCTGCTTTTGGCTTGGATTTGGCTGTGGTGGGTGTTTTTTGCTTGTTTGTTTTTTAAAATGCCCCTCTCTGCTCTGAGTGTACTCTGCTTTGGTTTCAGCATTGCTTTCTGTGCTATCAGCTTTCTGATTGTAAGACTGAAAGTTGCACAGGTTTTGGAGGGTATGTATTCTAATGGGTTTTTTATTTAACAGCAGCCTAACTTAATCTAGTGGGCTTTTTGTCAGTTGTCAGCTGACAATTATCCAACTGCCCCAAAAAATCCAAACTTAAAATTCAAAGGCTAGACTTAGTCTTCAGTGACGTCTTCTTTATAACTATTTAGGTGCTCCTAAATGTGAAGAGACTCAGAAACCCAGTCCTCTGAAGATCGATGAGCCAAAAAGCCCTGTAAAAGCAATGTCTGTCTCAAAACTTGAGCAGTGTGCTGAGAAACTGAAAGGTTTGTACTGAGTAGATGTATATTAATGCACTTAACTGTCTGTTGCCACTTGTCCAGCAGAGTGTCAATATCCTTCAAGTCTGGACAATGAGTTCACCACACATCAGCTGACACGTGTGTTTTGTAATGAGGTTTATATAAAATGAATCAGGAGTCTTCTTTCATCATAATCCTTGCGTTTTAACATTAAAGTCTTCAATATATATTAAAACGCTGATATTAAAAAGTTTATTGGGAAAAGATAGACTGCTCTACTATGGGACTTGCAGTTAAGTTTTGTAGCTGTTAGAGCTAAAATCTTGAAACTTGTTTCACAAATGCATCTTTGTATTCTCTTTCTGTGTCAATTATGAAGTATATGTGATAATAGTGTATTAAAATAAGGATGGAAGTATACTTTAGGGTTCTGTATGCCTGACTGTAAGTCTTTTTTTAATCAAGCTTACTTGAAATGCAAAAATAGTTGCCTTATCTGTTAACATTTTTCTGCTCATTTAATGAGAATGAAGAGATTAGTCCTGATGCTGCTAATACGTTTTAAATATCACTTTTTAGATGAAGTATATGAAATTGAAATCAATGTGGATGATGAGATGAATAGTTCGAAAGTGATAAATGAGATTTTTGAAGTTCTTGAAGAAGATGGTCCAGACATAGAAAAGCTGAAGAAAGAAATGAGTATAAGCCTGGAAGGTGAAAGTGATGAGGATGAGCAGGAAGAGTCACTTAATATTTCATCAATGTCTCTGTTAACCCCTTTAGTGGAATCTGTTGGTCCAGAGGTGAGAGTTCCTAAGAGATGGGTAAAGGTTTGTTTATCATGGAGAGGTAGAACTTGCTTGTATCAACAGTATTTTATTGTATTGTGAGACGTGGGCAAATAAAGAAGTTACAAAAGACGTTTTGCTAATGAAAGCATTATAATGTAAAGTTATCTTCTGAAAATAGCTGAGCATGTTGGAAGCTCTGCTAAACAAGTGGTTTGACTTCTGCTAAACCAAGTTTGAGTATATATATGTATCTATTACTTGTGCTGGACTTCCAGTGGTATACATGGTTCAATTAACTGATCACTGATGAAAATTTGAGGAGAAGAAACTGTTGCTATACTAGTTAGGAATCTTAAGGGTGAAATCTCCTTGAGTTCAATGATCTATCGGTGTCTTTAAAATAAAAAAAATTTGCTTGCTCCATGTCCTAGAAAAGACTTGTAAAATGTGTGTTAAGTTTTGAGGCTGCTTAATAGTATTTACTGTTTATATGCAAGACCTAGTAAATGAGAGAAAACAGATAATGGTTATTGTGGCCAGATATCTTTATAACTTTTTCTTCTCCCCAGGCCTTTGTTTCTCCTTCTAAGTCAACTGGTGAAGGTAGCAGCATCAGTGATGTAAGTCTGAAGTCTGACAAGTTCCAAAGGACTAAAGTCCCCAGGGCAGAATCTGGAGACAGCATTGGCTCTATATCAGATGATCGCAATCTTCCCTATAGGTAATAAATGCAAAACCCCACCCCTAATTCTTTAAGTGGGCAAATTTAAGACCCTGGATTTTTTTAGCTCTTGTAGTGAAGCACACTGCTTAAACTACAAAAAAAAAAAGAGCCTTTTCTTCCAAAATTTCAGCCTTTATCAAAGATAGTTCCCATGTATGATGCTTAAACTTAAAATGAGGAGATGTGTTTTAAAGCATTTTAAGCAAGTTAAAAAACATCAATAAGTGATACATATGTATGTATATTGCAAAAAACAGAAAACATTGTTACAGCTGTGAAAGGTTTAATGGGATTTCCTCTTTTGAAAGCATTGATGCGTACAGATCTCAAAGATTTAAAGAAACGGATCGTCCTTCAATAAAGCAAATCATTGTTCGCAGAGAAGATGTTGCTTCCAAGCTAGAAACGAAATATAATGGCCCATCTGATCAAGTCAATATCAAAAAGAAAATGCAGGTTTGCAATGTACTACTTAAAATCCTTTCTCCAATTTACTATTTCCTTGCTTCATTTCCCTTGAGAATGTCCAGGACTTAAACACACTACTTGGAACTGCAGAATTAGGTTCTTTAGCATAAATATCCAGTGGTAGGGAATGATACTGCATAAGCTCTACAGTTTAATACATCTCTTGAAAGGCTCAAACTATAGAGTAAGTCTAGGGAGAACAAGGGAATGGGTAACCTTTATCTTATTACTGCCTTTGAATTAGGCAGTATTCGTGACTACATAATTACAGTAGGCAATATTCTGATATTTAGTGGTGCCTCTTTCATCTACAACACTGAATTTCTGGTTAACTGCTGCTTCCCCAGGTGAAGGGCAGACTAGCCTGGATGTGGAGCATACAAATGTTGAAGTCAGTCACTCCCATTAAATGATTTCTGAGGCCAAAGAAAAAAAAAAGGTGCTGCAATATTCTTTTGCAGAAGTAACTGTAAACAGCAAGATCTTTGTAGTTTACTGCCTAGGTAGTCTAATTTCTCTGAATCATAGCCCTCAAAATGCTAATCTCAAGACATTTCCATGTGTGAATCTAGATCTTTCTCTTCTTGCTAATTATTTTAACTACTGGTTTACTCTAGGAGCTCAATAATGAGATCAACATGCAGCAGACAGTGATTTATCAAGCCAGTCAAGCTCTGAACTGCTGTTTTGATGAGGAGCATGGAAAAGGGTCACAAGAAGAAGCAGAAGCAGAGAGACTTCTTCTCTTAGCAAGTAGGTTTTTAGACCCAAGTTTAATTCTTTGTCATGAACACCTTGGAAAGAAGCAGGAACAAGACTGGCAATGCATTTATTATGCTACCTTGTAGCTGCTTATTTATAGTTCTTCAGCTGCAAAACAGGATTAATACCTGTTCTGTCTCACTTGTACAGTTGGTGTCTTTCTTGCTTTTAATATTCCTACTATTCTTTCAACAGAAATGTTAATGATCTTCATTTTACATGCTTATGGGGGGAAGAAAAAAATGTTCAGTACTACTTTTTCCTCTATTACAACTATAATTAATATTTCTATGTAGCTGAGAAGAGAACTGCTTTATTGGAAGAACTGAATAGACTGAAGAGTGAGGGACCTCATAGTAAAAGAAATAAAGCTGCTTCTATATCCACCGAATATGCTCCATCCAGGGGATCTGTTTCCATTTCAGAAATGCGTCTACCTCTGAAAGCAGACTTTGTATGTGGTACAGTTCAAAAGCCAGGTAAAACCAGCCACTGGTTTTTATCAGCAACAAACAACCTTTTACTCCCCCTTCCCCATCCTCCCTACACATATTTCTGGTTCATACCCCTGGGTTAGTTGTTTTTTGTCTTCTGCATTGGTGTTTCTCATAGATCAGGGAGCAGTGAAAATCCAGCAATTACTTTTAATTGATCTGCTTTTTGCTTAAGTTTTCAGTATTTTCCATGGTGGTTTTAGTTTCATCCTGTTCTGGCTTGTGAAGTTCAAGAAAGTTATGAAGACCTTTCCAGTCAGTCTTAAAGATCTTTATGGCCCTGTGTAGCCCGTTGGAGAAGAAAGTACAGTTTTGTATCTTGGGTTGTCTTCTGTCTTACTGCCTTGGAATTGTATTGATGGGTGCAAGTGTAGTGCCAAAATATCATTACATACATTCTGACAGACTCATTAAGCCTCTAATTTTTTTTCAGTCTTCCTGTTAACATCTCACAGTACTTCATTTACAAAGGCTAAGTCTTCCATTATTGTGTCATATTTAAGTCATTAAAGTTGACTTTAAAGTTAATGTTTTTAACTTTAAAGTTAAAATGTGAATTTATGTCTTCTTTTGTTCCAGAAGAATATATGGCAATATCTCTCTGTAGGTCTAGACTTACCCTGGAATATAGTAAGCGTCTGTTATGTGGCTGTTTAAAGAATCTGCAAGCCCACAATAACCAGTGTTATTTAATATAATGCTACCAAATGTCATTGTAGCTGGCCAGATTCCTACTTTTGCCTCAGTAAGACTTGAGGACAAAAGGCATGGACAAAATTGTGTTTCATACTGGTTGGAAAACCTTTAATCAATTATTATGTAGCCTGGCTTGTTTCTTTGATTCACTGTCCAATGAAATATGGAGTGGTTCTTTCTACATCTTCAAATAAAACCACAGCCAAGAATATAAATGTAAATATCTGACCTAATTTACCACCCCTTTCCCACTCCCAACATGTTCCACCTTCTTGTTGCATGAGATGCTTCATCTCAATTACAGAAAAGCATCTCTTTTTACAGCAGTACAAGTTCAGTTTCCATCAGTAATTCTTAAAACCAAATTGTCTGACCAGACAGATATGAGCGGTAGCCATCAAAAACTTGCTTCTGAAAGTGCAATGTTTGCTATACATTGTGCACTAAAAGCTCTAATAATCACTTTTACATTTGCTGTTTTCTTCAGAGAAGAGTACAAGTCAGTGCTTACTGCAGTATTCAACAGTTGTTCTGAAAGTCGTGATTCGAAGTGTTGGGGGGGGGGTAATGATTGTTTGTGTAATGTGGTATGGTATTTGCTTTTACTGTTCAGCAGTTTGCTGCACAAACTCCAGATTATCTCATGCCAGTGTTGAGGTATTTTTCCTCCCTTATGTGAAAAGTTAGGGAAATGAGTTGCTCGAATTACCAGTTCCTTCATAGCCATGAAAAACCTATGAGAATAGGCAATAGCAATGCTGATGTATGGTTAACCTGGCAAGCTTAGAGAATAGCAAGCAGAGTATAAGGAACTAAATGAACTACTGCATCTGCCTGAAAGTTCCTCTCCCCTTTCACACACTGGATAGTGTAGGTCTGGATGAGGTGCCAGGTAGTTATGAATCCTGTGGAGACAGTAGTAGTTACAAGTGAAAGCTTGTTTTAAAAGTAAGTTTATAAGCAAATGTTGATTGTAACCAAGTGTTCAAGTGGGGGTGAAGCAGAAATGTTTGCAGAATTGTAGGGGTTGTTTTCTTAGTTTTTTAGATACTTGGACACCTCTGGCTAACAAACCTATCTGATTTCTATTTACAGAAGCAGCAAATTACTACTATGTAATAATACTGAGGTCTGGAGCAGAAAACATGGTTGCAACCCCATTAGCGAGTACTGCCAGCTCCCTGAATGGAGATGCTCTTACTTTTACTACGACATTTACTATGTGAGTATAAAGGAACTTTTTTCAAGCCAGTTTCAACTCTGATGGTGGAGCATGTATAAAACCGTGTAACAGCTTCATATAAGGATGTTGTATTTCACCAACAAATATAGTGACATCTTGTATTGCTACTTCCCACTTCTAGAAATAGCTGGAATGCACTCCTCTCAAAAGAGCAATCTAGACTTATTCCACCATCCATCAGCTAAGTTATCTCATTTTTTTTCTACTTTTGTTCTCTCCAGGGAACACCTGCAGTGACTGATGGATGATGTGTGTTTTTCTCTTTTTCAGCAACTAACATTTTATGTAGTTGTTTTGTTTTGGTATCTGATAAAAAATAGTACGCTTAAAACTTCAACTTTCATATGTTAGCTAAAAGGTGTTGTGAGCTCAAATAGCTGTGTTTTTAGCAGAAGTCTTCTAAAATAAAGAAACAAGCTCCTTTTTTAAAATCCAACCTAACTGGAACAAACCACCCAGTCTCTGTTCATAGAAATGTGTGCCAGCAGTGAACTGAAGGGTGCAAACTGAGAAATGGTCAATGCACTCTGTCTGCCCCTTGTCCTTCCGTCCCCTTTTGATCTTTGAGTTATAGAAACTATCTTGAAATAGTTATACACTCAAGTCTTAAGAACAGCAGCGCTGCTTGCACTGAAGTGTATTAATGGAGAAGTGAAACAATCAAACAAATAAATTCTCTTGTGTAGAATTTGTTTGTTCCCTGTTTTAAGGAGTAGAAAAGGGGAAGAAGTAAGGATTATAGTTTAAAAGGACCACCTCTTTGCTTCAGTCTGTTCAACTCATTTTTCCTTTCTTCTCCCTTTTAGGCACGATGTGTCAAATGACTTTGAAATAAATATAGAAGTTTACAGTTTGGTATGTATTAGTTCTTGCTAAGAAGATGTGTACAGGAGAATGAGGTGGTGTACTTTCTTAATACCTTATTGCCTTACAGGTACAGAGAAAAGAAGTTCCAAGCACTGACAAAAGGAAAAAGGGAAATAAATCTAAGGTAAATGAAACAGCAAAATCAGCATGTTGTATTTCAACAGCAGGTACATTAGGAAGACTGCAGTGTCCAGGGAGAACTGACTAATGGTCTTAGACAATCTGTTGCTTGCTTTTACTCTTGTTATTTATTGGAACATCTGCAATGACAGATGGGTTATGGAGTGCTGCAGCTATTGGTAGATTAGACCTGCAGCACTTGCTTGAGTCTAAAATATATTGGAAGAAAAGGAGAAATCTTACTAGTTCAGCAAACTTCTATTGGGTATGGTGCCTCCGCTTGTGATTTAGTGCCTGTATTCTCCACTTTACTTAAATGCCATCAGTCAGTATGCCCTACCTTTTAGTTTGATTTGTCTTAAAGGTTCTGTTGATCAATTGCAACACATCTGTCTTTCTTCCTAGCCTTAAGTAATAACACTAGATGTTGGTGGGGTTTTTTAAGCACACTTTTATGTCCAAGGAGTTACTAAAACTTTTCAGCTTGGACAGAGTGCACTTTTCAAGTGTTTGTGCTTTATTAAGGCTTTGTGACCCCAAAGTAGCCAGTGGCTTTCTGGAGATGGTAGTTTAATAAAACCAAGGAACTTCCGTGTCTTTTAGAACAGCTGCAATGAGTACTTAAATCCTGTCTCTGCAAACAGATAGGAATTTCTCTTAATCTTAACTTTGATTTGGCACAGTAAAAGCATGCTTCCACCTATCCCCCCCATAAAACCAGTTTGAAGTCCAGGGTTTCTTTCTCTCCTGTGCTGTAGTTTAGGGGAATCTTTACTTAAAACCTAACTGTTTTATGTCACTGTAGGTAAGTTGCTAATGTGGAGTTACAGGTTTGCTGATAGCGTATTGTATCTGCTTTTTGACATGATTCTTAAACTTGTATTTCAGCTTCAAGATTAAATGAGCACATAATTCCAGTACATATTAATATACAGTCTCACATAAACTTTGATATTTTCACTTGCAAATATAGATGATGTACAACAGTAGCACACTGAACAGCTCTGTATTTGTATTGTTAACTCTTACCTTTAATAAACACCTAAGTTGCTTTTTCAAACATGCTGCTTATCCCAAGCTAATGCGTACTTAAACCTTTCTGCAGAAAATATTAGATATATAGCATTCCTTCCACTGAAATGTTACATCTAATCAAAAAAACCCAAGACCTCATTACAACAACTAGTATCCATTCAGAACTTTAGATAAGGCTTCAGTAGTTTCACTGTCTACTTTTTACACTAATGTAATAAACAAATTCAGTAGAAAATGCATTTATCATCTTATTCTTTTGTAGGTTATTACTCCAAAGAGATTATTAACATCTATTACCTCTGTAAGTATGAATGTAGTGTTGTAACAAGATCTGTTTATGACCTCTTCCAAAGGCTGTACTCTCATACTGAATACGGCTGTGCCCATAGCAGGCTCTTTGTATCTCTTGAAACTCTGTAACTGTCCAGCTTTCTGAGAAATTTTTCAGCCATCAGCTCAAGAAATAGGTAACATTACATTAAATATGGAATGCTGGAAGTATGCAGTTATTACATATTTAGTGGGACTTTCTTTCAAGATGTGTTTGCTTTTTAAACTACCTCAGATGAGGGTTTTCTAACCTGCTTAGTCTTGTGTAGAGATGTGCAGAAGTTACTTCCTCCACTGAGCTTTTATTTCTCTCTCTCTCCTTCTAGAAAAGCACACTTCTTACTCCAGGTAAGTATAAATCTAAACATCTTGTGTAGATTATTCATCTTGGCATTTGCTGTCTAAAGCAGTATATCAATAAGTAATACTTGTAATAGATGAGAATTTGCGAGCAATAAATATAGAATTATGCCAGCTTGCCAGCTCAGAAACTGATGCTGTGTTTATACCTGAGTTATCATTCTGTTTAATGGAAGATCTCTTCACAAAATCAAACCTAGTATCTTACATCAGATGCCTGTAGTTGACATGCTTCTCCTGAGAAGGTAAACCCACGCGAATATTAAGATTTTAAACCAGAGTCTGATGTCAACAAAGTAATACAGAAGAAACTTGAAAATGCTAACAGATTCTGAAGGATTGCCTGTGTGTAGTATTTTTAACCTGTATATATATTTCTGACTCTTGGGGGAGAAGAACAGCATTCCTGAGTGTTTTCTAACTATATAGAAATGTGTTACACACTTGTCTGACTACAATAGGAGAAACTTGGGCTAGTTTAGGTACAAATTGCACCAATAAGGAGCTCATAAATTAACTCTGGAATGTTTACCATGCTGCTGCGACTAGTCTGATTCCTGTGCCTGAGCTATAGTGCTTGTTTCTATTGACGTAAGTGCCTGTATTCCTCTGCATACAAAGTCTGGAAGACCTGCAGTGTGTCCCATGAGAAGAGGTTAAGAGATTTCAAAGTCACATTTCCACCACAGGGCACAGACACTTTATAGTGTGATCTAGAGTGGTCTCTGTTCCCCTGAGACCTCTCGAAATGCTCTGTCTTCTCCTTTTGTGAATATTTCAAAACTGCTTCCAGAAAGAAGGGATGTACTGAGGAGGAATGGTGTGCAGCAAGCTCCTGCCTGAATTTGCACTCCTCCTGGAGTGCTAAGCAGTACCAATAAAACCATTTTTAAGCCTTGCAGCATCCTGCTTGCGTGTTGTGTTATGACTTGTGTTGTAACTTCTTTCTCCACAGCCATGGCCAGTCCAGGTGGCCCTAATGCTATACGCAGCACTAATTTCACCCTTGTTGGATCCCACAAGCTGTCACTGTCTTCCGTAGGAAATGCCAAATTCACATTGGACAAGGTAATGGAAATTATTGGCTACTAATCCAAATGTAATTGCATGTTATTGGAAAAACACCTATGAGTCTGGTTCACTGTTTTCAAATGAAATTACCATCCTAGAAACAAAACATAAGTTTCTATAAATGTTGTTTGCATATAAAAATTATGTCTAGTTGTTCATATTTCATTTCATATGATGGAAATGTAATTTGAGATACAAAAGAAAAATAATGTATTATGCCAGGAGTTTTCTGTAGCTCCACGTAAGGTATAGTTATGCAAAGATAAAGAAGGCATTTATTTACTGATTTACTTTCACTGACAAGAAAAATTGTTGTATGCCATTGGTGTCTCTGTATGTGGTCTTCACATTGTTCCTTGCTCTTAGTCTTGCAGTTACCCCTAAGTAAGACATTGTATTTTAATGATAATGAAGTATTTGAAATTGACTGCATTTAATTGACTTAAAAATTGCCATTTGACTATATTTAGGACTAAGAGTTTCCATTCATATCCTAATTCAATTTGTAGAAGCAAATTATCTTGATTCTTGAGAGCTGTTACTGAGTTTTATACTATTAGTTCCTTGTCTGAACAGAATATGCTTATTGACTTTTACCAGCAGAAATTAAAACCCCATAAAATCTTATGTCCATTACAGTCTCTGACTGTGTAATATCTTATACCTGAAACCTATTTTAATAGGTGTTTACGCCAGCAACTATCTTAAGCTAACTTAAATTCAGAAGCTGCTTCATCTTATGGTGGTACTAAATTACAGCTTTATCCAAACAGCAGCAGAAGGATAAACTCTTTTTTTCCTTGGCTAGTTAAGTTTTATTGTGATCATAGTAGTATTGCAGTTACAGCTTTTACTGAGTGATGAGATAAAACAAATTGGTTGCTTGTGCATCACAATAATCCCAATTTGCTTTTTACAAGCTTTGCTTTTTGTGGATAGAAGCAGACTTTATTACTGGAACAGTTTGTGGGGCTTACCAATTGAACTGCATTGCACTTTTTGACTGCATGAACTTCAGAAGTATCTGCTTTGTTCTTCAGCATAAATGTTGGTTTTAGGCAGAACTACATGCAGAGTTCTCAATTTGTGTATGGCTTGGTTATTGGAAACCCTTTATTCTTGGAGTTAGGGAATTGCATTTTATATTACATTTAGCAACTTGGGTTTGAGCTCTTGGTTTACCCATTAGGACAGGACACTAGACTGGAGTAATGAACTAGCACAAGCATAAGGTTCAAATGGAATTCCATGGAAATCATCACCTAGTTAACTTTTTCCTAGGTGCAAACTTTAACAGTTATTAATGAATAAGAATTCCCCTTTTATGTCAAATAACTTGATAATAATTAAAAAAGCTTTGGATTGGACCTGGCCCATGGCTGTACCAAACAGCTTCTTTTTAACTTGCTCTGCGTACTTCTAATATGGACCAAACTGCTGCCACAGTGGGTATTTTGAGTTTTGTTCCTCCCACTTCTATGCACACAGTGGAAAGGACAGAAATGTACTCATGTATACCTATCCTCTTTTTATTAAACCTTAATTCTACACTAATTGCATTAAGCATGTTTCTTTTTTCCCTAGATAAATTTTGAAGGGGTGGAAAAAGAACTGTTGAGCTATATGTTCCAGGACCAGGTTGCTATGATCCTTTAGTTTCTAACTTTTAATAGGAAACTGCTTCCTAGTGCATGTTGCTCATATCTGCCTGGCCTGGTTGCAGAATTTAAATGCTTACAGAGATTTACTAACCAAGCATAAGACATGAGGAGCCTTTAAGACTTGCAGAATTCTACTCCTTGTCTCTTGCAATAATAAGCATGCTGCTAGAACTCAAGGTGATTCAGGCCACCTAGGGTTTTCCCTTACCTATTATAGAATCATAGAATAGTTCGGGTTGGAAAGGACCTTAAGATCATCCAGTTCCAACCCCCCTGCCATAAGCAGGGACACCTCACACTAAACCATGGCACCCAAGGCTTC
>NDXB01005074.1:23945-47918 GCA_002631895.1 Agapornis roseicollis
CTGGTTGGGTTCTTGGGGGGTGGGGGGGGGGGGGGGGAGTGGGGGGCAGTGTCCTTTCAAAACAAATCCATGTCTCTTAAAGATTGCTAGTCAGGAAATTCGAGCCAACTTCTGATGAACTGCACAGGATATTACATGAGTGCTCTGCTGATACAAGACCAGGGAAAATAATTGGTGGTCTAAGTGTTGGTGTAACTCATTGCAACTTTTTCTACCATCTCCACCCCACTTGCCTTTGCAAGGGGTATGTTGCTATCTAGGATGCAATAATTTCTCCTTACTTGTACTGGAGGGTGTTTTGAGACCTGCTTTAGTAGCCGTGTTGCAGGCTCTGAATAACTGATCCCATTCCATTTGTTGCCCAGCCTTTTTGTTTTACTGTCACACAGCTCTTCACTGGTGAACTCGTTAATCTACCAAGTAGATTCGTCTGACCTGTCCTGCATTAGAAAGGAATGCAAAAACAATGAACTTGAAGTGGGGAACTGGACAAACTTGAGGTCCTCATTCAGCAATGGATTTTACTGTGGTTTAATAGGATACAACCCAATGTTCCCTGGTGTAGCACTCAAGGCTATAAATTATCTTTGCTGAAAAAATCCAGGACTGGTGCAAGTTATTATTGTTATGTGGAAACATTTTCCTGTTTTTTCTTCTCTAATAGTCATGTAAACTCCTACCTGGTGCTCACAATTTTGCTGTGCTATACAGTAGGGCCAAGTACATGAGCACGCCATGCATGCTGTCTAGTGGAGTAGATCTAATGCATGATAACTATTTTCTCCCCTGCTTGTGCATGTGTGTCATGTCTGGGAGGATGCTGCAGTATGCCTACAACTCAAAGGTGGATCAGTTTCTAACTGTGAAATCTATTGCAGGGTTCACTGAGGCCTACAGATGTACACTTTTAGCTATTAGGGTTACTCTTGTTCATCTGAACTACTAGCAAAACTTAATTCCACTTGACCAACGTGTGGAAGGATTGGAGGATGTCAATAGGCAGGCTTTATTGCATGTTCCTCTTCAAAACTCTTCAGTATCAAATAACCATTTAACCACCTGCTGGTACACTGGTTAAGCTGGTCTTCAGCACGTTGAGTGCCAGTCGAGAACTGCTCTCATTACTTTTTCGCCTCACAGGTCTCATACAAATACTTCTCTGAGTAGGCACTACTACTTCAGTATCTGCCAAAAACGTTCATGGCATCCAAGTACTAATCCTGTTTAAGCCCACTATGATATTTTCCAAACAGCTTAATGTCAAACCGTGAGGCAGAGGCTTGCAGGGTGTGGACTGGTGCTGTGTGTGGTTTTTAACCATGCTTGGAGTGCTTGTTTTTATAGACAGAGCATGTTTGTGCATACGTCCTCAGCAAACTAATAAGCAAACAAATCTTGGAAAACTTCTGAGTAAACTTGAAACAGACAGTGATTATGACTGTCTTGCTTTAGACTGACCACTTCTTTCTGGCTAGAGATCCTAAGAACAAGACTGTGTTAACATCCTTGTGCAGGTGTCTTGCTTCAAGTGAGAGGTGTCCAAATTAAATGATTAATGGCTTTACTTTTTGCAGGTTCCCTTTTTGTCTCCTTTGGAAGGTCATATATATCTGAAGTTAAAATGCCAAGTGGACTCCTCTGTGGAAGAGAAAGGGTTTCTGGTAAGATATTTCAAATTGCTTCCATTGAAATTACAAGTCTTATTAAATGTAGTTACTTCTTTAACTTCACACATGAATTTGTAGTGGTTGTAAAGCTTAAAACTAGCTCATTTTTCCCTGCTCCTCTCTGAGCCAGACCTCAAACCTTTCCTAGTTTATCTTCTAAACATACCTGAATTAAAGCTATGTTTTTCTCATTCTTCTAAACACTGTTCATGTATTATTATGAACTTCAGTTAACCTTCTCTTGCTATAATCTGTGGTGTGAGATGAGATCCTAGCTTCTCTGCCAGAAGTAAAACCAAATTCTCCCTAGAAAAGTTACACACACACACACACACTGACACAGACATCCTGTGTGCACAAACTTTGGAAGCAACAGTACTTTTTGGGGAAACATATTGAGCAGTTCTCTGTAAAAATGGAGTTGTAAAGAGCAGCTGATACTTGGGCCTAATAGATAGAGCTGTTGAGATTGTGTCCAGGAGATGGCAGTAAATGTGCTATGAAAATACTGAAGTAAAACATTTAACACTGTTATTTTGGTGGGTTTAGAATTTCTTTAGACCCTTTTCAAGCAGTTCTTTTTGTCTCCTTATTCTTAATTGAACAGATTTCATTAGATTAAAACATTTCATGTGCTTATGGTATTTGTTATCCCATGATTTTGTGTACTACTTAACAAAGCCCTTGATTATTATACAATATGCAGAACCTGAAGAATGTTGTACATACGCGTTCAGGATTTTTCAGAGTAAGGGTTTGGAAACTCCCTACACAATGAAAACTAGAATCTGAATTGTGAAGAGTGAAAAACACAACACATTGATTGGGGGGTGCAGAACTCTGGATGCGTTTAAGAGAGATCAGGAAGAGAAGTCATATACTAAGCTTTCCATTTCAGTATTAAAAAAACAGGGCTTGAAATTGGCATAATTGTGCCTCCAGTAAAATGATTACCAACATAAGTGTTTAAAAAGCAGTTTCTAATTTCTTTTAAACTGATTGGACTGCTGATTGTCCTGTTGAATAGCTAAACATTTTATAATCCTGAATAGTAAGGCAAAGGTGACGTGGGTATTTAAGTGGTTTGGGTTGGAAGGGACCTTAAAGCTCACCCAGCTCCAACCCCTGCCACAGGCAGGGACCCCTTCCACTGGAGCAGCTTGCTCCAAGCCCCTGTGTCCAACCTGGCCTTGAGCACTGCAAGGGATGGGGCAGCCACAGCTTCTCTGGGCACCCTGTGCCAGCACCTCAGCACCCTCACAGGGAACAGCTTCTGCCTCAGAGCTCATCTCAGTCTCCCCTGTTCTGGCAGGTTCAAGCCATTCCCCTTGGCCTGCCCCTACAGGCCCTTGTTAAAGTCAGTCTCCAGCTTTTTTGTAGGCCCCTTTAGGTACTGGAAAGCTTNGGGCAGCCACCTCTGGGCACCCTGTGCCAGCACCTCAGCACCCTCACAGGGAACAGCTTCTGCCTCAGAGCTCATCTCAGTCTCCCCTGTTCTGGCAGGTTCAAGCCATTCCCCTTGGCCTGCCCCTACAGGCCCTTGTTAAAGTCAGTCTCCAGCTTTTTTGTAGGCCCCTTTAGGTACTGGAAAGCTTATCATAATAAATTGTGTTAATACTAATCATGGTTTGTGAACCGTTCATCCTGTATCTGCTACGAGTAACTCTCCGTTATCTTAAAATAACAGAATGAACCACTGTCAACATGAAAATCTGGTGTTTTGAAAGGGCAGCAATAGTTGTATCTTGAGTGAAGGTCTGCAAACTTGAGAATGATAGTGTAAGCTTCTGTGCTATCTAGAAAATAAATATGCTGTACTAAGAGAAGTCTCTCTCAGTGTCTGTATTTTTACCTGCACGTATGTTTCTTCCTGTGAAGGGTTGTACTTGCAGAACTACCTGGTGGAAAAAATACTTGAGTACTGTCAGGGTATAATGATACCTCATTAGTTTTCATTGTTTTTTTTAAGACTATGTTTGAAGATGTTAGTGGATTTGGAGCATGGCATAGGCGCTGGTGTGTGCTGTCTGGAAACTGTATATCTTACTGGACGTACCCAGATGATGAAAGACGAAAGGTAATGCTGCTTTCTACAGCTCAAATCCCAAGTTCTTTAGTACCCTACACAACTAGCTGGTCCTTTTTAATGGCAGTCTAGCGTAAAACAAAGAAGTATATTCAAAGCATGAGATTCAAGCTTATAATGTTTCTTCGGGGCATGGAGGGACCTTCATAAATCTGACCTCAGTCAGGGCAGGCTTAGAAACGTACTGCTTTATCTAATGACAAAGGGGAAAAGTGGAGGAAGATCCATAGTTAATTTCCTCTTTAATCTTAAGGCTTTCCACTGTTCTTGTTAAATGACTAATTGAAATTAAATCAGACTTGTACTGCCTTATAAGCAGACTGTATCTACTTGCCTTAAGTTTTAGACAAAATAATGACTCTAATGCTTAATATAGTGAAGAACTAGAGCGGGCAATCCTTCTGTATTGCAGAAGCATAGCTGTCATTATGGACTATCTTATTTGCAGTCTTTTTTTTCACAGCTCCATATTATAGCTGAAACTGGAACTTTTTAAGTGGTTCTCATGGAAACCTAAGTTATTGTCTGGCTAATGAGGCAAATCAGAGGCTCATCTGTCATGAGGTGAACCTTGTCTCCTTAGCCTGTTCTTACAGTGTGTGTTGAAATATTTCCAGGGCCTTTCATAAACTGATTTCAAGAGGGCTTTTCTGACTCACTTAAGTAATTTACCACTAAATGCTTGTTTGTTGGCAGAACATTCTCTTTCCCAAACTCTGTTGCAAACTCTGGTCCTTTTGGGTCTTCTATGCCAATCCAGATGCCTGAGTTTAGTTTCTTCACTGCTAACAGAGGAAGACCATATGCTGATAGTTGACATTGCCAAATATATCAGTGTGCTTTATTTTTGTGCCAGGAGAGAAAGAAAAATCTTTGCCTACTATAACAGAAGATAGGCAAAAAAATTGAGTTAAGCAAGAAAAAGGTTCCCATTCTACCGCTGTCTGCAAGAAAGCAGTTTTGGTTTCCAGTTCTCTTGAAAATCTTCTAAACTTGTTACTAAACTATTACTGTGAGGAAGGGTCAGCTGTGTTCCATTGATACACTGTCATCCACAGCAATATTAAACCATCCTTATTAAATGCCTCCCTCACCCCTACTATATCTGTTCTAGCATGCAGAGATAGATGCATCTCAGAAATATCAGTAGTGGGCAATGATTGCTTTAAATTGTGAAATAGTTTTGTGAATAAATTTTCCATGGCTGTATGTATATATATGTCTATATCTATCCATATATATATACATATATATCACCAACCTGTTTCTTAATGCTGCTTGAAATGGAGCTACCCTTTTTCCTGTAACTTGGGTATTCTACTTATCTATGGAATAATATTGGGAACATGCGCACTGAATAGCAAGCTTTTCTCCAAGCCAAGAGCAGCTTATGATGTTTCCCTGATGAAGTATTCTGTAGGTGTGAGGAACAGGAGCCAAGGTCTGTTACTAACTTTAGGCATACAACTGAGCCTCTGTCTATAATCAGCAGAAAGAGAGAAAGGCTTGAAACTGGACATCCTCTTTGGAGGGGTCTAGCTTTGCTTACAGAGGGAGCTAAACCCACCAGACTTGGCACTTAAGGTGTCTTCCTTATTTCATGTTTGAAGATGAATCTGTGTGCTTTGACAAGAATGATGCAAGCATCCCTAAAGTGCTGGTTTTCTGTAGGCTTTGACAAGGTTTATTCTATCAGTTTGGATTTTATTATCAAATTGTCTTGAATTGGAGAGTTAGAGCTTTATAAAAGAATAAAGAAAAGAGCAGATATATCTTTCTAGAGCCTTTGGTAAGGGATGGATTTGTTAGCTGTATGGTAATGTGGCTGAGCAGGGAATGTTCCATTGTCAATTATCTTGTTTCTGCTATGGCTCTTAAACACCAAAAAGGGAATCCCTCTTTTTGTGTGGAGTCATTGACTTGGGGGGTGTCGCTTAACATGGCAAAAATTGTTCAAAGCTTATATATTAGTCAGAATTACTCTTGACTGCAGAATTCTTGACTGATGAACTTTACTTTCAGCATCCTTTAGGCCGGATAAACTTGGCTAACTGCACAAATCATCAGATTGAACCTGCCAACAGGGAGTTCTGTGCCCGTCCCAACACTTTTGAGCTAATAACTGTCCGACCTCAGAGAGAAGATGACAGAGAGACTCTTGTCAGCCAGTGCAGAGACACCCTCTGTGTTACAAAGTGAGTAGCTAGCTAAAATGCTGTTTAGCGTTCCATGGCTGATCATCTTGACATTTTTTGGAAGAGCTAAGTAGAGGCAGAGAAAGGCATACCTAATCCTTTGGGTTCTTTGCCTTTTAGGAACTGGCTGTCTGCTGATACTAAAGAAGAGCGTAATATTTGGATGCAAAAGCTCAACCAAGTCCTTGTTGACCTTCGCATGTGGCAGCCTGATGCCTGCTATAAACCAATTGGAAAGCTTTGAACTCTGGAAGAGAAATGCAAAGAAAATACGTATACAAAACCTGCATGAACTACACACACAAAAAAAAGAAGGAACTGAAATGGAAATGTGGGAAGTCTGCTGGGTCACTTCTGCTTTAAATTTTAGAGAGTATTTAACATTATACAGGAGTATATTATGCGTATTTTTATCTCACTTTTAAGAATTCTAAAGCCTTTTTTACTTCCTAGCTTTTGAGTATGATGGGAGTGATTAGCTGTTTGCTAAATGGGCTGGATAACTCCTTTGTTTGGAAGTCTTTTTTAGCCAAGTACATTCTTTTCTTTAAACAACTGTTGTGGGAAATCACACTCCAGGGGAGGAAGGGGGGCAAGGTAGTGAAAAAACAAGCTTCCTACGTAACTATGCTCCCTGAAAGAAACAATAGCTCAGAGTTTCCTAACAGGGATGATGCTGAAGAACATTTGCTATTGGAGGGTTTGTCAGGTTGTTTTTGTAATGATCAGGCATAGAAGTTATATTCTACAACATGCATTATAGGTATTTCTTGCTTGCACAGTGTCCTTGCAGCCAGAACAAAACACATGCACAATATATTCATACTTCTTTTGCCATTTCTCATACCAACTGGTATGGATAAGTGCATGGCATGTATACTATGTGGTTTACAGGTGTGGAATTATGTATGCATTATATTGCACTTTGATAGAGATGAAAGGTCTTGATTATTTTTGTTAGGACTACTATATTAAAAAAAGAGAGAAAAATAATATTAGGGTTGTATATGTCAGTATTTCCTGGGACTTGTGGTTTCTACAAGTTACAGTTCTCCATTTGAGAACCAGGAGTAGGTTGTAAAAGTGCTTTCTTTTAATATATGACACTACAAAGCTGCTATGTACCAACTAATGCTCTGCTGGCTCTTCTCCCCCCTCATAGACATGTCCATAAATGCATATAACAGCAGTACTTCAGAGCCATCCATAAAATAACAAAACTTCTCAGTTAAAACTTGCAATTTTCACAGCTTTTCACTGGGCTTGGTGAAATACCAGCTCATTAATTGCAAATGCAATAGTGGAATACTTATAATTGCTATTGCTGTCATGTATTCACACTTGAAACACTAAATTCTGTTAGCTTATACTGTTTTCATCCTGCCACTTATGTAATTGCTTTTACATCTAGTTTTCTTTTTCTGATGTCTTTAAATCTTTCCAGCCTATGTATTGAGATTTATTTTATTCATTTAAAATAAAGAAGACACTTTCTCCTTGGTTCATCGTGTCTTCTGTGCATTCGAGATACCAGTTTGTAGGCAGAAGAAGAAAAGCTGGGCTCCAAACAATGTTTAGGAAAGGATTCTCCCATTCAGAATGTGAAACTCAAAATACTACTTGACTGGGGAAGGAAATGTGATGCCTTGGGAGTAGCAGTACAACATGGACAGTAGATACAGGGCAGACTGTCCACTTAAACTTCCACGTGGAGGCTTCAAAGAGACCATACTGCATGAATTCAAATCGCTTCAGGTGCTTATAGATGCCCTTATGTACCATTCCATCTACAAATCTGTACTGCTCCAGTGTTTGAATTTCATGAAACCTTCTTTGATTTCAACCAGTCTGAGCAGCCAGAGCCATTTAAAACTAATGGCACAAACCAGGATTCATAGCTTGATGCTGCTTTTTATAATAATAAGCTTTTTGGTAAGCATTTCTTTAAATATAGGACTTATATTTTTAGAGTGGTACTGGGATGCGATTGATGGTTGTGGTGCAGAAATGCAGCTGGGTTTTTTTGCAGCTGAATTCTATTTTCTTTGAAATAGAATCACAGAATCACACAACACAGATATTTAAAAATCAATTTCTAATTTCTTTTAAATTGACTGGATCCTGACTGTCCTGTAGAATGGCTGAACAGTTTGTAATCCTGAATAGTAAGTTAAAGGTGACTTAAATACCTAAGTGGTCTGAGTTGGAAGGCACTTCAGAACTCACCCAGTTCCAGCCCCATGCCACTGGCAGGGACCCCTTCCACTGGAGCAGCTTGCTCCAAGCCCCTGTGTCCAGCCTGGCCTTGAGCACTGCCAGGGATGGGGCAGCCACAGCTTCTCTGGGCCATCACCCTGTGCCAGCGCCTCAGCACCCTCACAGGGAACAGCTTCTGCCTAAGAGCTCAGTTCAGTCTCCCCTGTTCTGGCAGGTTCAAGCCATTCCCCTTGGCCTGTCCCTACAGGTCCTTGTCCCAAGCCCCTCTCCAGGCTTTTTGTAGGCCCCTTTAGGCACTGGAGAGATGCAGTGGTTGTAAAAGTTGATGGCTTAATATGCCCAAAATTCATTTTTATTTGTGCATAGTCACTGCATTGGTAAATCAAGCTCCTGCAGAGCTTGCCTGCAAGGTGTGAGGACGTGCAGTGTTCTGTGTTCCTTTGGCCAGTGGCAAGCCTGTTGTTTCGTTATGTCCCTAAGACACCCTTTGCCAAGCACAGAGCAATTGCACTGGGCAGATCCAAGAGCTTTGCTTTGGGTTTCAGGTCATCTTTGAGAAGGCACTGTTCTAATTTTACAAGAAAGCTTTTTCCCCATTGTTCACAAATGCAAGATGTTCACTAATAAGTCTATAAATGGAAAGTGCTTTGCTCTGGGCAATGGAGCTTATTTTAGCTAAGGAAATTTCAGTCTTAGTAGCTTGTAAAACTCCTAATTGGTGTTATTAAATCCCAACCTCAAATGAAACACAATAATTTGCAATGAGATTGCTTGAAAATGGGCTTCTAAACACATACTGTTCCCTTCCCCCTTTTAATTACTAGGCTTCTGTATTTTGGCATTGAGGCAATTATCTGATATTCTCTAATTGTTGTCTGTGCTGTACTTGGTCTATAGTAAAACCATGTGGATGCACTTGTTCCTTCTACCCACTTGTTTTTAACAGAAGACAGGAAGCCTGAACAGGTAATAAAAGATACTGAGAGGCGTTCTGCCTGGCCAGCGTGCAGCAAATGACGGAGAAACTTTGTATGGAAAGCAGGTAAGTTTCCTTTTCCTCCTCATGCTAAGTAGCCTTCCTCAGACGTGCCTCTGTGGAACTGGAACAGTTTCTTGGGAGAGTGGGTGTTTTGCTCACATTTAAACGCCTTCAGTGAATTTTGGGCCTTATTAGGAAGTATCATTCAATTAAGGAATATAATCCCCATTGGTTTCCTAAAGCAGGTAACAGGAATGTTTACTTAAATGTCAGTAGTTGTCCCAAAGGAATTTCTGCCTTCAAAGCTGCAGTGCTGACTGTGCTGCCGTTCTGTGTTGTCTGATCCCTTCCTCACCTCTAAGGCTGGGAGCAGGGGACAGCTGTTGTGTGTCGTTGTGTTTGGTGATTTTGCTATTGGATAAATTTGTGAAAGGCCTGCTAGTGTCTCCCAGCATTCCAGTCTGCATGAACCCGGCAGGTAAGGGCTGGCCAGCGTCTTCAGTGATTCCATGGGTCAGACCTGCAAAGGCTACAGGACTGGGTACATCAGACTTGATAGGAAGAAAAAGAGCAATGATTTATTAAAGGTTGAAAAGGCAACCTATTTTAAAGACACAGAGGGTTGTCATGTTGCTGTCTTTTTTAATGCTGGGGGCGGGGGGAAGACAACTCGTGCTCAGCCTGTACTAGTGCTGCCAGGCAAATCCAAATTCCAGCACCTCGTTATTCCTGGCACATTTTAATAAGCAAATAGCAGCAAAATAATGTAGTGACACTCAGGGCAGTTCCATACAGTTTAGAGCAGTATCATGAGTTTGGGGTTTTCCTCCCCACCGCTTCCTTTTGGGATCAGATTAACCGTTGAAACAGCACAAATGGAAAGCCTAGGAGTTCTGCAGGGAGGGAAAGAGGTAGGGTTAGAAGTTTGCTATGTATGGAATTAAAATCCCGTATGGATTTGCAAACCAGTACATGTGGTCTAGCTGGCAGGTATCCTTTGACTTTTATTTTTGCATAGCATAGCCTACTTGTGCAGGTGAGATACAGACTGAAAAGAGCACTGTTGTGTTACATCCACTGCTATTGGCTCTGACAATTTGCCCTCTCCCTTTTTTGTGTGTGTGTCTTTAATCATCTGGTTCTGTGGCATGCCCTGGGAAGCATCACCATAAACCACGTCAGAGCTCCGGACGTTTGAAGTCAGTGTCCACCTTGATCTTTGAATATAGCTTCTATCTGGTCGTTGAATGGATTCTCCTTTCCAAGCACCTGAGGCCATTCCCGCAGTGCCTTCTGCCAGGTGATGCTTGTGCCAAGGGCTGCAGCAATCTGCAAACAGCACACATACTGTCAGCTTCGTGTGCCTCTACAATGCAGTTCTTTCCTGGCAGCATTTAGGAGACCCCACCATAAAGACGACGCCCATGTACAGCAATGTGATGGACCATAACCTCTAATCAAAGAAGATGCCCCATTCCAGCTGTTTGACCAGGAGGAAATCCTTCTGAACAGTCAAAATAAGGTGAGGACTAAATACCTGTACCTCCCTGACCAGTTGTTCAGTTGATAGTCCCCATCTGCTTCCTGCTGCCTGTGATGTCGGGTACATAAATGTATATTCAAAGCCTTAGAGTCTGATTTTATTGGGTTTTCTGCTCCCAGGCATTTTGACAGTACTTTAAAGCATCACTTAAATATAAGGTGTAAAACTCTTGCAAGCCCAAAGGAATTCATGCTTCTAAATGCCTCTGATACTTGTAGCAAATATTATGCTGTAAAGAAACCATAGGTGCTGAGGAGAAAGAGGCCCAATTATATCTAGATTAAAACTACCCAGCTCTGATGCTCTAAGTTTGTGCCTCCTCCTGGCTGTCTTTTAGAGCTTTGTTTTGCCCTAGAAGTTATGCACCAAAGAGAAATTGTATGTGCTGTATTGGCAGGGTGAAAACCATCAGGGGATGAGGCAACAGCCTGCTTCTCCTTGAACCAAGTTTTCACACTCTGCTCATGCATTTTTGGTTTAGCTTCTGACCCACAATTACATTTTGCTTATATGGTAACTTTATTTTCACCCCTAAAACTCACTGTGGCATTGATTGTAATTATGAGGCTTAAATAGGGCTAGCAAAGCCTGCCTTTGTTTTGAGGGTGGAGGTGGCTTTATGGAATCAACACTGTTGTTTGGAGTTTGGGAGCAGACTGGAGCCTTTGGGGAATTTTAAATGCTTCTTTATAAGTCCTGTGCTTTGAAAGAAACAGTACTGGTGGGCTGGGAGACGATGACTTTGTTCTATTCAGAGCTCATGTACATGTGTGGGGTGGAAGCTCTTAGGCTCTGGTCACTTGGGGTCTCAGTAAGCTCCTGGAGGATCAGGGATAGAGGAAGTTGTGCAATAGGGTGTTTTCTCCTGGTCCTGGTTATTCTAGGACACCCTATGGCTGCCAGAGGGCTGAGACCATCTCTGTCAGAGGGGTCCATTCTGGCATGATAGCCTCCAAACCTCTTTCACAAGTCCCTAAGCCTCCATAGGTTTTGCAGCAGGGTGGGTTGGATGTTTTGCCTCTTTATAAACCCTGCTGTCTGTGCACAGTGCAGCCTCTGCAAAGGTATCACTGGAGGTGTGCTCTACAGCGTTGACAGTCCTGCTGACTGCACCTCAAGGCTTAGACTGCCCTAAATTCTGTAGGTCCTGCTTGGACATCGTTTCATGTGGTCCTGGTGATTCTGGTTATTCACTCTGGATGAGTAATGTGGCACAGAGAAGAATTCATGATTCTGGAAATCGCTTACCTTGTCTTCAAATTCCAAAGCTGCTGCGCTCTGAGAGCTGCTGTAACTCATGTGGGTTTGGCAATTCAGTTTTGGTGAGGATGAAGTGGTTCTTTTAAAAGGCAACATTACCCGTTCCTCTCTGAACTCTGGATGACTGCCACGGAGAGGTGGCTGAGTTATTTCAGCAGCTTCTGGCTATCCGTTTGCTGCACCCAACTGGTGATAGGCATGCTTCTCAGCAAAGCAAAGGGAGAAGCTAATCACACCCAAGCTGTGCTTTCCTGCCTGTACATAATCATTAAGGATCTTACGAGTGTCTCAGGTTCCCATTTGTGATGTTCATGGTTTTTGTGCTTTCCCTGTTAACTTCGTAGAAGCAAGAAATGAAGCTGTTTATGCAGGATGCTGTTGAAACGCATGGCCCTGTCATCCAAACCTGTTCTAGAGAGAAGCGATGTCCTTGAGGCCATCTGGCATTCACAAGGATTTGCAGTGAAATGTTGTAGTAAGGAAGAGATGCTGCAAAAACCAAATCCCTGAGCTCCTTCTGTAGTCAATGGGAAGAGAAAGTCAGATCTGTTCCAAGGACAACCGAGCTGGACTTTGGGGAGTGGTGTCTCAGGGGGAGCTCTAGAGGGGGCTGAGGAGGACTGAGTGATGCACTTTGCTTTTAGGTGCCGAAAGTAAAGGGTGTGAATGTCCTGCACCTGAGCTGGGTGTTGTGGAGAAGCGCCTCATGGAGCCCTGTTTTAGCTTGGACACTGAAGAGGAATGCAGTTGTGCCAAGAATGAGCGTTTTGTTTGCAACTTCATAAAAACATGCAGGAAGCCCCCTTCCTCTCCACTACATTTGCAGTGATGGAAAGTGGCTCTGGGCCAGGTTAAACAAAGGAGCATTGCTGCTTTCTTCCTTCTTTCCCTTTCCTTTTTTTTCCCTTTCCTTTTCCTTCTCCTTCTCCTTGCAATGAGGAGCCTCAGGTAGGAAGGTTCAGTTCCTTCCTGTATCCCTTCTGCATGGTGGAACTGACTACTGGAAATACCTGCTGACACATTCTTCTGCCATGGTTGTACCAGCAGATTAGTGTGGTTTAATTACAGCAACAGCAAGTAAATGGCAGGTGAAATCCAGGGGACACATCAGCCACTGGCTTATCCTGCCTGGGGATCACAGTACACTTCCAGCTCACCCCTGGCACTGTGGTTCTTGTGTCCCAGACTCCAAAGACTCCCCACATGTGACAAGGGCTCAAATGTTAATGCTTTCCTTGGAGTGCTGCTGTTTGATGCAGCAACTGGAGGATATTTGTCAAGTGCTTTGAGATCTTCAGGCACCAAATTCAGTAGAAATACCCAGGCTGGGTCTTATCTGTTGTATTTATTTGTCAGGCTGTACCTCAGGTACGCGAATAGCTGCAGAGATTGAAGAAAGTGCCCCCCTTCACTTGACAAGCTGCACAGCATCAATCCTCTCCCACAAGGCATATATATGGTATGAAAGCTCTACCTGGCCAGAGGCATTCACTTTGGCAGAAAGCAGAACTTTGAAAAGAGTCTGAGTTGTCTATCATCTCTCTCAAGTGTGCTCTTAAATATCGCTCTCTGCTCTCACTTCCCCCTCTCTTTATTGAGAGAGCCACTCTTTCAGAGCAGAGTGCTATGTCTCTGTCCAAGTAGTGGTGTGTTGATAACAGGCTCGGGTATATGAGCAGGGAAGGAAAAGTGGATTTAAAGCAGTGGATGTTTGGGTAAGGCTAATTAACAAATCCCAGGAGGGCAGTAACTCACTTGGGCTGAGGCATATCTACAGCTGGCACCTTGGCTGTAAAGGAAAAGGTACCTATGAAAGCATTAACATCATCCTAACAGCAGGAGGGGGAGATGAGAACCGCTGCCGGATGGCACGTCCAAGAGGAGTGAAATACAGCAACGAGGCACTCGGGGGGCTGTGTGCAGGGTCCTTCAGTGCCCTTCTCTCCTTTGCTTTTGGCTTAGGCAGGATCCATTTCAGATAAATACTCGCTGCCTTCAGCTCTATGTGCCTCCTTCCAGTTGCAGGGGTATGAGGGACGTGGGCAAGAGCCTGGGTGAAACGCTGGGATCCATTGAGCTTGGCTTCCACAGCAGCCTGTTGATTGGGGTCATAAAAAGCCTTCAGGCCAGCCCCAAGGTAAGAGAGAAATGCAAAACAGGGACCTTTGCTTCTTCGCTCCTGACTCCTGGTATGGCACAGATGGCAGGGTTGGGAATGGGGTTCATTTCATCACTGTTCTCACTCTCGTTTCATTTGCCAAGTTTTCTCTAATTGCTTCCTTGCAAAAGGCCTGCAGCAGAGAAATCCAGACAGGCTTTCTCCACCTCCCCAGGCTGCGAGCTCATGCTTCCGTGCATCTATCTCCTGGTACTGTATGGTAGCCAGGTAGGAATTTCTGCTATGAAGGAGCCCTTCTTCAAACAGGAGGCTCTTTAGACTTGGCAAAGCTAAGCAAGCCACCGTG
The DNA here is from genome assembly GCA_002631895.1 of Agapornis roseicollis. NCBI lineage: Eukaryota > Metazoa > Chordata > Aves > Psittaciformes > Psittacidae > Agapornis > Agapornis roseicollis. Next base: position 38,358 of record NDXB01005074.1, read on the forward strand.
CTGCTCCAGCCAATCAGCATGGGTCTAAAAGATAGCAACTAAAGCACATCTTTTGCCTTGGAGCTTTCCCTGCAGGTCTCCCCTGGCTTAACTGACAGCAGAGCCAAAGGGGAAGCTGCCGGAATGCTGCAATCCATCAGTGTTTGCAGTGCATGCCCATTATAGTGCTTCTCCACGGACTGCTCCTTCCCAGCGTGCGAGACAGCAGCATCCCATCAGGTTATTCGGTGACGGGGGTGTGGGAGCCAACAGATACAGGGTGTTGGCTCACATCATAACACCAGTCCATGAATTCACCCTGTGCTTTTGGGCAGGGGAAGCTCAAGGCAAGCAGCACTGCCAGGGGCTGGGCAGCATGGTGGGGTTCACTTGCATGGCTTGGTTGTAATGGAGTGAAATAGCTTCCTCCAAACAACCCTTGCCATGGCACAGAGCTGGTACCATGCACCACAAAAAGACCACTGAGGATTATCACTCCTCCTCCCAGCTGCCACCCAGACCTGTGTCCTTGGGCTGGGATGTTGGGAGTGGAGCTGGCTGCTTGGAGGGCACATTTCCCTCATAGCTGCAGATAGCTAGATACTTCTAGAGCCATTGCTGTGTAAATGGCATGGAGAGCAGCTGCTGCTACAAAGGGCTTCTGCAAAGGGTTTTTCAGAGCACTATGGGGAAGACTGGCTGCTGCTTTGCTCTGTGCAAGTGTTCCAAACCTGAAGCTCATGTACAGAAAACTAACTGGTTTTGTTTGTAGCTGATAGCAGAACATGCTCTCTGAACGCCTCTTACAGAGCTCAGAAAGTTTGAAGTTGAATATTGTAGAATCCCAGCCTGGTTTGGGTTTGAAGGGACCTTACAGCTCCTCCAGCTCCAACCCCTGCCACAGACAGGGACCCCTTCCACTGAGGAAGGGGCCAGCGCCTCAGCACCCTCACAGGGAAGAGCTTCTGCCTCAGAGCTCAGCTCAGTCTCCCCTGTTCTGGCAGGTTCAAGCCATTCCCCTTGGCCTGCCCCTACAGGCCCTTGTCCCAAGCCCCTCTCCAGGTTTCCTGCAGCCCCTTTAGGCACTGGAGCTGCTCTCAGGTCTCCCCTTCAGGAGCCTTCTCTTGTCCAGGCTGCCCCAGCCCAGCTCTCTCAGCCTGGCTCCAGAGCAGAGCTGCTCCAGCCCTTGCAGCAGCTCCATGGCCTCCTCTGGCCTTGCTCCAACAGCTCCATATCCTTCCTGTGCTGCTGCCCCAGAGCTGGATCAGGGCTGCGGGGGGGGTCTCCCCAGAGCACAGNGTGGGGCGGGGGGGGGGGGGGGGGGGAGGGCGTGTGTGTGTGTCTCCCCAGAGCAGAGAACAGGAGGAGAATGCCCCAGACCCAGTCGTGCAATGTGCTGCCCATTCCCCCCTGCTCCCAGCCATCTCCAGGGGTGGGTTTTTACCTGGCTGGGGTGGAAGCCATCAACCGGTTCAATCAGCTGCCAGGGCTCACCTCCCATCCTGCGCCACTTCTCAGCTGCTGCAAACAGTGTAAGCAGAGGGGTTACCACCGGTGAGCACTCAGGCACCTGCCCAGAGACATAACCCTCCCCTCAACGCACAGAGAGCTCTGCATGCAGATAATGGAAACCCATATAGTGTTGTCAGAGCTATGCCTTGTGCAATCCCCTCTGCTCGGGGCAGTATTTAAGCCCTTATTGTTTGTTTTTTTCCTCTGCCATACTTATGCAAGGAAGTGCTTTGAACATAAATGATCATAAACCAATTCACTTTCCCTCCCTAGCAAGATGGATGCTGTAGCAAGTAAAGCCGTAAATTATTTAACACTGATTTAATACTTTTTCATTTCCCATTTCAGTTGCATCTTCAGCAGTGCAAAAAAAAAAGGGAGATAAAGAAAACAGTGCTTTTCAGAGACAGAGATGGCAGCACAGTATTCACATGGGCTGATGTCTGCAGGAGTAGGCTGTCATTTTCAGTTACTTCTGAGCAGCCTTTTTCAGCTCCAACAAAATAACCTTTTGAATTACAGAAGCATGACAGTCAATGCAAATGATGCTGCGCTGCAAGACCCAGAGCTATTAGAGAAGTAAAAGTCTTTCTCTGTTCAAAAGGGCTGTGGAGTGATTAAGCATAGGACTAGTGGAGATGGCATTAACAGACTGTAAACTCAATGATTTATTTTATAGCAACAGATTAAGAATTCTTAATAGCATTATGGGGGCATCCTGTCAGGAGGAAAATGTTCTCTGTTCAAGCACCATGGTTTTGACATAGACTCGCTGCTGTTTGATGGACCCTGTCAGAAAGTGATGTTTGGGTCCCCATACTAACTGAATTCACAGAAGGATGATATTCCCACTTCACCTATAGAAACCTACTTGAGATGCTTTAGTCCACAGCCAAAGTAACCTGTTTCAAGACACAGGGCTTGGAGCTTTGTTTCAAATTGTACGTTGGGCACAGAAGGTTCACCTTAGATTACACTGTGGAGTGCACATACAGACACACAGAATGAGCTTGCCTAATTCCTCATACATGATACAAGTGCAATACTATGGGTTGTGTTTTACTTTGCAGAGGGATGACTATTCCAGCATCAGAAACAGCAGAGGTGTAAGTAAGAGAAGTACAGCTTATATCAAGGTAGGTCAATTTAGACTATTATAATTGACCTGCAAAACATCTTAGAGCAGTTGAACAAATACCCACAAACTACGCCATGAGTTTGTCTTAGACGTGCCTATTGCCTTGGCTAAACTAGAGCTTGCTCCCATCCACACTGGGAAAAGCTGAAACAACCACCCCATACACTATTTATTGTACTACTTGTTAAAGGACCCACTAAGGTCTTCCTCCAAAGTCAGTGGAACGGTTTGGGTTGAAGCCCCTTCAGCTCCAACCCCTGCCACGGGCAGGGACCCCTTCCACTGGAGCAGCTTGCTCCAAGCCCCTGTGTCCAACCTGGCCTTGAACACTGCCAGGGATGGGGCAGCCACAGCTTCTCTGGGCCCCCTGTGTCAGTGTCTCACCAGCTAACACCTGAGCTTGACTCTCCATCTAAATATAGAACCAATACTAGGATACCCAAATTTTACTCCAAGAAAGCTGGCAGCTGCTGTATATGTGTATATATATATATGTGTGTGTGTGTGTCTGGGCCAGCCTGAAGTCAATGTGCTCATCACAGTGTGCAACCACTGCTAAATATTTGATGTCTGGAGAGTTTAGGGGAGGATTTGCAGTTGCTTCAGAAAGAGGCCAGAAAAGTAGGTCAGCAGCCTCAGCTGCCTTTGGAGCACTCACCAAGTGACAGCTTTCCTTATGGCAAGCTCCGATCATTGGCTCCAGGGCTTGAGGCAACTTTGCGAAGTGTCTTTCAGCACTGATGTTTATATGTGCGTGTGAAATGTTGTTTACCTTGTTCACTTAACACGATGTAATCAAGAACAGCAAATTATATTAAGATGTTTCTTTATGTGAAAGCAAATAAAATTAGTCATTTAACTTATTAAAGCAATTTGCCTACCCAGCAGGTAGTTCGATCCAAACCCTAATGACTTTATTAAGTAATAAATATTAAGTAGCTGGGGCGAAAGCTGCAAAAAGGCTAGGACATCCTGAAACACTCTGCTACAGTATCGAACCTGACACAGAAGTACCTCTCTATGGGGATATGAATTCAATCCCTCACTTCATGCTGATTCAATTTTCAAACAGGAAGAGCGAGTATTTCTCCTTACAATGGAGCTGGGCTGATGCTGAGTGATGCCTCAAGATGCACTCATGCACATCTTGCAAGGGAAATGGAGCTGAGAGGGATCCAGGGACAAGTGTCTGTCCCCAGCCCCACAAGGACACTGTCCATTTCATAAGAAGAAAAGGTTTCTGGTTCTTTTGTGGGTTTTTTTTTTTAAGTGTCAGTGCAGAAGGAAGTGATTCAGATATTGAGCTTACCTAATGTCACTTAAAAGCAGAAAAGGATGAGTTCTGTAAGCTCTTCAAGTCAAAAGTCACAGTAGCGTATGGGTGCTTAAAGAAGCATAGCAAAGAAGGCTCATCCCAGAGCAGGCAATATAGTTAATGCCCATGAAGACCACTTTCACCACTGCAGATGTGCAGCCTCACCACCCACACTCCCTGCCACCCAGTGTGCTGCACAGCAGGGTTGTGGGTGCCAGCAGTGAGGAGCTGTGTGGAGGTTATGGTCCCTAGGCTGGTGGTGTGGTCACGCCAACCAGGAGATGGCATTAAGTGTCCGCCTTACCCAGCAGGGTCATCACAGCTGGCTGGCTCTGCTGCCCTCCTCCCAGTACAGAGCTAAACCAGGAGAGCATCTCAGCAGCCCAACACTTGACTAAAAGCTTGGTGAGGAAGTCAGGAAAAAAAAATGCAACTTACTTTGTCTCAGTGGGAAATCCATGTAGAAAATATCAAAGTTGGCAAATTTCTCAGATCTTGCTATTTCTTTTAGGACATTGGAAAGTTGTAAAGCTCTCTGCAAAAATCAAGTGATTTAATGACGATTCATTGCTACTCACGCTGCTTTGCATGGCGTCAGCTTTTGTCACTGATGTGAAGTCAGGAATTTGAAAGCTAACGTTGCCCTTTTAGCTGGAGGAAAGGAGGTGGAATGGGGTTCTTCATCATAATATAGACTTGTATAAGCACCAACAGCAGTTGGGCTATGCGGTTCATCATGCAGTCCATCGCTGCAGGTTGCACTCAGGCCTCAGCTGAGGTAATAATACAGTATATGGCTCTAAGCCTCTATGAATACTCTGAATTTCTCTGTGTTGGGGGTCTCTTGATGTTTGGCAGCCCAGTCATTTTCATTGCTTTTACAGAAAACTGAAGCTTCTACAGCAAAAATGCTTTCCTTTCCCATTATCCTTCCTGCTACTGTGCTGTGGGTGGCAATACCATATCCTGCCCTTACTTTCAGCAGAGTAAATGACCTCTATTGGACATCTAACTGAATGATATATCCAGTGTGATTCCTACAGCTGTAAGAGAGATCAGGATCTCCTAAATATTTAAGCTGTGCCGTTTGGATAATAACATAGACAATTAGTTTCAGACAGGGGCTCAGAAAGGAGATTAATTCATACCCTGCAGACATACGCATTGTTCACGGACAGAGGTTACACGTTCTGGATTGTTGGTATGAATTTATAAGCTGCAATCCTGCAAAGATTTAGAGATGTGCTTAATTGCCTCTCTTAAGTCAAGAGAGGCCATAAAATGAGGCACATATGTAAGCCCTGGTGAAATTAAGGCCATATTTTTTGTTTAGGGAATGGTAGCATTAATACAACTATACACGGTGTTGGCATATTTGGTTACTGGGCCTTTTCAGGGTTGCAGGGGGTGCTGGGGTTAAAAACCAGCTTGTATTGTAAAGGAGTAAGCGTCTGCTATTCTGTGCCATTCACCTCCGCAGCCGGATTTGTAGGGTGAGTTTTAAGACATCTCTGTTCTGCCTGTTCCCATTCCCTCGCTGAGCCTGGCTGCTCCTCGGTCACACCATCTGGTGGTGAAGTCCACAGAGATGCGTCTGAGGCAGATTAGCACAAATCCTGAATGAAGATAGGCTCAGACTCTTGCTCTAGGGGCCTACTCCCTCTGCCAGCAAAATCTATGCAGTTGGCTTTTCATACTCCCAGCTGTATGACCCACAACCCTTGTCTTTCCTATCAGGTATGTTTTCTCTTTAAAGAACATAAACTCATTTTTTTCTCAGGGAGATCACATGCTTTAAGAATGAATTTGGGCAGCTGAGGGGTTGGAAAGAGAATACAGTCATGAATCCATTAACCATGCTGCCACCCAGAGCCTCAGAGGCATTTGAAAGGATGGGTACTGATGTTTCCCCATCTTCTCTACACCTTTGGGGGAAGAAAGTGTGCTGACATCTTGCATTTGAGATATTAGCCTTATATCCTTCAGGCACAGGAGCATCTGTGCAAGAGGCTGTTGTTGAGACTTACCTCTGAGGTCAAGTTCCTGAGGGTCTCATTGGGAGTCATCCAGCCCCTGCAGGGGCTTACCTAGCCAGGCACAAGGAGCAGGGCTTGAGCAGTGGGCCGAGGGGAAAGGGGGCTCATAAGTGACAGCCAAAGATCTTACCTGGAGGCAGTCAAGGAAAGAATACAGTTGGCTGTATGTGATATCCCTGTTCAGCTGCCCTGCAAAGCACAGAGAGGGAAACATCATGTGCCTGATGGCCAAATGCAGGTCTGTCTGTTCTCATGCACCAACTGCATCCCCCCAATGCATCCATCCTGCTATAGGTACCCATGTCCCCACAGCCTCCGGGATGCTCCCACATCCCTCTGCAGCCTGTCATTGGTGATCCATCTCGCACACAGGGTTAGTCATCACAGCCCGCACCAGTGCCCGAAGCGTGTGGCTGACATTTTACCCATTAACATGTCTCTCATCCTCTCAAGAGGTGCAGGGCTTGTGAAGCTGAAGGGAAGATTGGAGGTGCTGTACGTACGCTGAGTCTCGCATTGCCTCAGGGAGGAACAATTTTGCTGTCATGGAGGGAAGTGGCTATGCTCGTGTGGGTGAGCAAATTCAAACACCAAGTCAAACACACAGCTGATACTGTGCTATGTGATAGCCTGGCTTGCCAAGAAAATCACCCATTTTCTCCACCATTTTTCCTTCTTGGCTACAACCAAGATGGAAATCAAATGGCTGTTCAGTTCTTTGAGTGTGTAGCACACTGATCATCCCAACAGGCTTCATTGGTTTTGCAGGGCTGAAATATGCAAAGCTTGATCTCTGCTGAGTGAAACTGGCTTCTCGGCTCACTTTGTAGTGGTACCCTGATAGAGCTGTGATTCCTGCCTATCATTTTATAGATGCCCATCACCCAGCAGTGGTATCAGCTGCCTGGGGAGCAAAAGACAGGAAGCTCAAAGATCTAATATCACTGCCAGATACTGCGAATGTCCCAGGCCCATGTGGCCTAAAGGCAGTGGGTGCTGGGATGGGCTGTCAGGGAGGTCAGGGATTCAGCAGAAAGCCAGACCTTCTAATTGCATCCAAGTGGGGAAACCTGCTTACAACCCATCACAGGATCTGCCAAAAGTGATCTCATGTTGCTTAGGATTAACTGGGTTCCTCCAAGGCAAATCAGCCCTGCTAAAGTATTTCCAACCAGCCCCATGGCTCATCGCTCCTGATCTGGCTTGTGCCAAAAAGTGCTTCATGTTGGCTCTGATACCTAGATAACCAGCAGAACTGTCCCTGTGATAAACATGCACCCAAGGAAAGAAATGTGTTTATGTGGCTAAAAATAATGATCACAGGCTCCCTGAAGGGGATGAGCTGTTCCTGCTCTGTTTTCCTGGGTAGCAGTGTAGTGCTTAATGGAGACAAACATAACAAGGTGTCAGAAACAGAAATGGAGAGCTCATACTCCCTGAAAAGAGGCAGGTACTTCTGAGGGGGGAAATAACCCACAGGAGATAACACAGAAGCTGTGGAGACAGTGGCAGTGATTGGGGATGCTTCAGGATACCAGAGAGTCTGCAGAAAGCTCTAGTAGCAGTGGTTTCCAAAATCATGTGAAGATGTAATCTACCATTTCAATGACATGATTTAGCTAATCTCTCTCTGCTGATGAGAACTGAGATGACAACCAGTTTCCACTTGCTTAGATGCGAAAAAGAATCCTTTACCCAGATACAAGTAAGCACAGGAGGTGGATAGCCAGGAGGCACCTCACAGCAGCTCGTATTTACCTAGGGGATGGTATCTGTCGTGCAGGTTTTCCCAGAGGAAGCGCCCATCCACCAAGCCTGTTAAAATCACGTGGCTGCCGTTTGGAAGACGGGTGTCCAGGTAGTGCAGCACCTGCATCACGTTGGAGAGCATCTCTTTGGGTGTAGTCATGTAAGCCAGCGTGTCATTGTTCCTGCAGAAGAGGAGGATGCCAACAGGACATCATGTCAGGTAACCTAAAGCACTGTTTCCCTTGCTGCTCTTCCACACTGTTAGCTAAAAAAAGAGCATATCAAAATGATGCGATGTGTTTTAGTCTTTCGTTGTTACAGCCGAAGCTGGAAGTGATACAGAAACCTCCCTCAGTGTAACTCCTCTTCCTGCCGATAACAGACCAACGTATTCCTTTTTTATGCGTGGCCTCCTGTTGTGGGTTAACTCTGGTTGGTAGCTAAGCATCACAGAGCCGCTTGCTTGCTTCTTCTCCCCCACAGTGAGATGAGGGAAGAGGAAAAGGAGAGTCAAAGCAAGAAGACTTTGTTTTTAAGATAAATAAGTCAATGTTATAGTTCAATAAGTGAAGAAGATACTGTTCAACAAGTAAAAGGAGAGAAAGGAAGCAAAAGAAGTGATGCAAAGGCAATCACTCACCACTACCTAGTCCCATAGGTAGACTAATCCTGAGCAAAAGACTGTTGAGGCCCCTAAAATCCACCCCTTGCCCTTCTTATTCCTGAGGACTTTGTTCCATAGACTATCCCTAATTCCCACATCAAGTTTGAGCAGGAAAAGGATCCATTGCCCTAAGGAAACAACGCATGGTGGTGCTGTATCTGGTTAAGAGCCTCGGTGGTTTGGCTCTGAATCTTATCCTGCTTATGCTGCTTCATACACAGGGGCTGCTGATGGGTGAAAGGAAGACTTCTTCCTCCATGTGTGTAACTTACATTCATTGCATTCTTTGATTATGCCATGTAGAAATACATAAGTTTTGTCTTGCATGTGTTCTACCCCTCTTACTACAGCTCTGCAGGAGGGTGGGAGACCAGTGAAGGGTCTGGATAATGGAGGAGATAAGATATTTAAGAGGAAAGAAGTATTTAAGACAAAGTAGTTATCAGAAATGTTCATTAGGGTATGGGAGCTGCATTAGTGTCCCACATGCACTGCATGCCCATGTTTTGTGCCTCATTGGCAGACTGGAACACCTTCAAGCCAGAGTCTGAGACTGAGATATACCCTTGCCCCTTTTGCAGTTCATCAGTGGCGTAGCGTGTGGGAGCAGTGCATTCCCTGCCAGGGTCTGCGATTATTCAGCAGGCTGGTTTGCACAGAAAAAAATCACTGGAAAAGTGCCCTGCACCCAGAAATTTATCTGAAAGCTGCGTGTTCTTGTGAAGCATCTGAGAGTGTCTGGTGAGGGAGAACTGGAATGTGTCCGGTTCTGAGCTGAAATGGCTTCATGTCACCAGCAGGTGCTGCAGCACTGGAGTCCCAACTGCTCCTGTGATGTATGGCCTGTGCTGTAAGTCACCACATCAGGGTGAGCCTGAATTCATGACATTGCAGTTGCTCTTGTCAACTGAAGTCATGCATTAATTTCAGTGCATCTGTTTGCATTCCCTTTCTGTGACAGGTTATTACAGTGACGGAGGAGGAAGTGGTGGAATCCTGGAGTCCTTTGTGTTGAAGCTGCTGCAATTCCTGCTCTTGCCATGGGCAGAGGCATCCTAAAATACAGCTGTGTTGTGGGTTCATGTGTCTGTCGATATTGATCCTTGTGCTGGGGCAGGTGTTGGTCCTGGTGTAGAGGAGGGGAGGGGAGGACGAGGAGGGGAGGAGG
>NDXB01005075.1:0-40922 GCA_002631895.1 Agapornis roseicollis
CAAAAAAACTACAAAACCCCACACAAACCTGGATCCCAAAAAAAGATGAAAATAATCTTAAAAACAATTAAAAACCCAACAACAAACACCCCCGCAGAGGTGGCAAGACACGGCGATCCCCGCCGCCCGCCGGTCCCGCGCTGACTGCTTTGTCCCCCCGCCACCCGCCCTTAGTTATAGCCTCTCATCCGCCAATCACAGCCCTCTGCTGGTGCGAGGCCCGCCCCCTTGCCGCTCGCTGCCGGCAGGCCGCCGGAGCATCGTGCCCCCTAGGGGTGGCGCCGTAGACCCAAGCGGGATTAGGAGCGCGGTGGGGTAGGGGGGGTTGTGGTTCCTTGCGGGGAGCCCCTCAGCCCGGTAGGCTCCGCTGCTCTCCTGGCTCCACCACGGCCGGCCCATCCGCCGGAGGCTGGGATGAGCCCGTGCTGGCGGCAGGCCCGTGTCATCCTCTCAGAGGCCTGGTGTGGGGCAATGCGTGGAGTGAAGAGTAGTCTTTGTGATGGTTTTCTGGTCATTTTATACAGGCCGTCTGTAAACCTGGGTGCTACGAAAGGGAACCTGCGGCGCTTCGGCTTCCAGAGGGGCGGCGAGGCACAAGGAGCCGCCTAGCGCCCTACCCCCGTCCCGTCCCGTCCCCCCTCCGGGTCCCACAGAGCCCCCGCCAGTCCGGCTGGGGAGAGCCGCTCTCCTTCGGCCCTGGCTGCACCGCAGGAGGGGGTTTTTATTCGAAACAAGGTCACATGTGGGGATCTCGGAGAAACATCCCCACCATTAACGTGCTTGGGTTTTAGCTTCCTGGTGGCAAACCCAAGCTAAACTGGGTAATGGCTTGTGTTCACCCGAGGACTGAACGCCGCTCTGGCTGAAACAGCACTTCTGTAACAGCGCGTGGTATATCTTTCCTGAAGCGACAGCCCTGAACAAGGGACGGTTTGTGAGCGGTTCCTAGCACTTCTCCAGCAAGTGCTGCTCTCCTCTCCCGTATGGTTCTGCGAGGCCAGCAGATGGGCACCCTCGGGAAGGGGCTGCCAGCCGGCGGGAGGACTGGGCCAGAGCCTGGCTTGCCTCCTCGCTCAGCCTTCCTCACCTGCCAGCTTTGCTGGTGCAGCGGAAGACAGGGGTGGCCCTCGAGAAGGAGACTCTTGGCCTCAGTTACCCCTAAAGTAGGTTATCCAGGTCACAGACTAGCTTCATGTCAGTTCTGGGCTGAAACATAAGCAATTAATAAAGTTTACAACATCCTGAAACAGAAAACATTACCATCTTGTGCATGTTTGACCACAGGGAGAAACTCCAGTGACGCAGGCAAGAGAATCCCAAGCATGACATTTCAAAATTCATAGCTAACAGTCTTGATTTTGTTCTGATGTGTCACATCTTTAGCTGGTCGAATTACTCAGCTTTAATGAATTTTCCAAAGAATTTCAGCCTCGGTTTCTGCTAGCAAATAATGATAAAACACTAAAATTTGCTGTGTATGCGCTATTCGTAAAGCTGTACTGAAAAGATAAAGCAAACAGCTTTCCATTATTTTTTTTTTTTTTTTTAAGTGAAAATTTAGTTTGAGCTGCTTTGGAGTCTCCATGCCTGCTGTCCACAAACAAGGCTTGAACTCTTTGGAATGCGAGAACAGTGAAAAAGCAGTGAAGAAGCTTAGTGCTCACAGCAATTTGGGTTTTCTCTTTTGTTNTTCCATTATTTTTTTTTTTTAAGTGAAAATCTAGTTTGAGCTGCTTTGGAGTCTCCATGCCTGCTGTCCACAAACAAGGCTTGAACTCTTTGGAATGCGAGAACAGTGAAAAAGCAGTGAAGAAGCTTAGTGCTCACAGCAATTTGGGTTTTCTCTTTTGTTCAACTGTGTGTATCTGAACAGGAGATAAATCAGGTAAAAAAAAACCAGTTGTTTAAATGCTCATGTCTTCTCCAGAGTGTAGAAAATGCTGTTTCTTCATTCCCCTCCACGCTGAAACACATGGCAGCCTCATGGACAGATGCAGGTGGGATAGAGCTCTGGATCATCAGCTCTGGCTCTATATTCTTTGTGAGTCCCACATACCAACTGAGGTATGGTATACTATAAGGAGAGAAGACAGGGTTGAAAGAGCTCTTTGTTACTCCTGAATGGGAGCTAGGTATGAGCATCTGCTCCTTGGTCACCTTTGTACAGATGGAGACAAGATGCACCAAAGTTGTTGCTGATGCTTCCCTTTTCTTGGCAGTGGCTTGACTTGGCCAGGACAAAAGGTGCTCAGAAGAGGAATTAGTGCTTCTGGGCACCATGCACTGGGCTGGGGTAAACAGCTCCTTTGCACATCTCACATGGAAAATTCGCCTGCATCTGGCTATGTCAGGAATGTGGAAACTTCAAAGTGCACGAAACACTCATCATGACCGTGGAGCTTTAATCAACAGACTTCACAATAACATTGTACTTACGTGCTTTGCTTGCTGTCATGGTCCAGAGGCTGCCAGTCGCCCAACTAAACCCCTGGGCTTTCAGGGTGCCCCACAGTGCTTTGGGCACTTGTGACAATCAAGAAGCTAGAAGTCACCCCTGCCTGCTCTGAAACTGCCTACTTGTTGTCATTCCTTGGGGAAGCTGTTCCAGATATGTTAATCCCCATAAAGCTATTATTAATGTCATACTCTTAAGTTTAATGCCTTTTCCCATATCTTGATAACTAGGGGGATAATGCAGTGAGGGTTAACATTTCCATCGGTATTTTTCGCACGCAGTCTGGATTTTGATTTGTAAGGCATCATTTCTCACTTTGCTTATTTCAAATTCCCCATTTTTCTTCAGCTCTGATTTCTTTCTAGACTTCCACAGTTTCTCCTCTTTCCATCCAAGAAAGCATTATGCATATATTAATAACATGTATACAATTTAATATTATCTGTGGTAATGACTACTGATCTAGTATAAGATTTTATGGGAATATCAAAATAAGTTTCTCTCCTTTCACAAGTAATCTGCCTGAACACTTTCTATGAATATAATAAAACAGCTGAGAACAAGTGCTTGATGATTTAAATCTAAAATTGTCATTAGAATATCTCTTCCTGCTATGCCAACTACCAAAGCATGGGTGGAAAGTATTAAACAATATACATAAAACATGAACCTCACACATCCCATGCCCTCCTCCTTTCTGCCTGTGTATGTGAAGCTAAATGGGACGTACATTAAAAGAACATTATTAAGGTTTAAGGTCAAACACTTGTGTATTAGGAAATGCGTATTTCCTGTGTGTCGGAAATGTGGGCTCCCTTGTGAGTATGAAGTGATAGTCATTAATTTCATGATCACGTACAGTTTTTTTCCCAAGAACCTATTCAGCCCACGGAAAGATATTGTCACCTTAACGAGCAGCTATTCAGAAACATCTGTACTTCTCACAGGCCAGCATGTCATTCCTGCCTCATTTAGGGATGCTATTCAAAAACTTCTTCTGAACACATACCCATTTGTTATCTCTTCCATGGGACTTATCAATGTCAGATTTGAGTTCTTAACAGATGAAAGGAAATTATTTTCTGCGGCTGCCTTATGAGATGACATGATCTGAGGAGGCCTGTTCAACAGATGAGAAGCAGTAAGGTCACAAGTACCTGCTAATGCTGGTTGAGCCTCGGTTCATTCCCAATACATAATGTTATGCAGCACCACAGATGTTTAAAACAGAGCTCCCACTACTTTTGTGTGTAGCTGTGAAGCTTTAGGACTTAAAATCAGAAAGCACTGCTCTGCATTGTCTGCGGAGGGAACGAAAATTTCTCACTTTGGAAAAAACAGGATTCAAGGAGCACAACGGCCACGTGTGGCTCAGACTACTGCCAAGGGACCAGAGCTTTGACTGCCAAAACCAAACCCAAATATTCTTCTGTCACAGTGACGGTTTAAAATTGATGGCAATAGGGTAAAAATGAGCATGTTCTGTTTCATGATGTTGGTATAATAACATGCAGGAACAATGGCAAGTATGAAAAGAAATGCTAATTACCTGTGAACTTAAAACAAAATGAAGCCTGACATCTTATAATTTGTATTTTGGCATTTAGAAATCTGGCCATCACTACACTACTGAGAAGGAATTACATAAATTTGTGAAATTAGTTGAAGACATCAGTGATTCTCCCTCACCTAACTGACAGACAGTACAGTGCTAAGACCTGAGTGGGAGCTCAGCTATTTCAAGTTTCAGGAGCTGAGGGCGATACTTTAACAAAGTTGTAAGCACTCTAAAATTATTTTAAATGCCCTTAATAATTAAGGTTGGATATTAAGACAGAAGATAAGGTATTTTAAAATACTGACTGTAGCGCAATTATTCACATGTGGGCAGGCATCCTTTATCTCATGCAAGCCTGATGCACTTTTCCACAGTGTCTGCAGCTCCGCAGTATGTCTGCTTCTGGGCTCCATCCATGGGGTCTTGTTTTAAGGCATATATTCACATAACACCAGTGGAATGGTGGCTGTGTTGCTCTTGAACATTTACTGAGAGGGGTTAAATGGTTAATGGTTAATGGTTAAATGGTTAATGGTTAAAAAACAAACAGTGGTTAAATGACTTCTCCCGGAACACTGCTGTGGAGTCTACAGCAGTGCTGGTGAAATGAGGACCTGTGGGAGGTTGATCACCCTTTTCCTGCATTTGCTGTCTTCCCAACACGCCACGCACCACTCAGCTAAGGAGGCTTGGTAGAAGCCATGAAAATGATGTGGTTTATTCACACAAATATCTTAATGCTGTCTCTGGAGAAGCTTGATGTTTTGAGAATAGGAAAAAGCCTATTAGGATCCAGGTGTACAGAGCTACTTCTTGCAAAGGGAAGGGATTAGGGTTCAGATACACTCCTGCCGTGGCCTATGGCCGCTTGACATTCTTATCCCACCAGCTGGCGAAGTGCCTCGAGTCAAAACTTCTCCAAAGCAGACTTACTCGTCTTGGGTAAATACATCTAAACCAGGAAAACTCCCAGATCAACACAGTAAAAGTATCTCATGCAAATCCAACATTAGCTGCTTCACTGTTACATTATGTATGATTTGTTAGTGCTTGCAATAAGAACAAATTGCACGTCAGGGGTGTTCTGCCATCCGTGAAATCACGTGCAGCTCAAGGACGTTTCCTGCTTCAGGATGGTATAGGGAGCAGCCTTCAGGGAGCAAGAACACATGTGAGAAGCCAAATCTCAGCATTCAGAGCCAACAGCTTTAACTTTGGTATTTTGTCTAAATGCCTAATGCTGCAGTGCATTCCTCACTCGTACAAAATCAGCACAAACATCTTACGAAGTACTTCTATCCACAGCATCAAAGAGTAGGAGTCCCTAATGTGGATGACAATATAGGTTTTAATTTCAACAAAAAGGAAGTATTGTTTTGAGATCTTTGTTTTTCAAAGCCCCATCCAAATTTGAAGAAATAACCAGAGTTGTATTAAACTGATCTGGATCTGAACTCTGAAATTGAAAACATTGAAATTTGTGGAGAAAACCCTGTTGAATTGATTGTGCTTTGGCTTAGAGCAAAATAATTTCTAGGTTTTGGGTTTTTTTTTTGAGAATATCCTGTAGACAAAGAGATTTAATTTTCAGTACCTGGAGGTTAATTATGGAAATTCGTTATAGAGGATCAGGAGTGCTGGGAGCTGGGGAGACAGTAAAACTATTTGGTAGGAAATTCTAGCCTTAAGCTTTATAAAAATTTTCTGATGGAGTGGTTTTCCATCAGAAATATTAATATGCTGTAGGCAACATGTTTTGCAAATCTGCTTCAGTTTCTGTATTGGTATTAACAACTTTCTGTTACAAAGCTCTCTGCTAAGGTCACATCATTCTGATTTAACCTTTTTCTTAATGACATATTCAATTCCGAGCTTTGCTTATAATATATTTTCTGGAAGTACATACAAAATGTGTAAACTTGACCATTTTGACTTTAGTCCAAATACTGTTTTCATTTCACAGGGAATTTTGAAATCCTTTTTTTTTTTAATCCCATTTTGGGTTGGAAACAGCAACTGAAATTGTGTAATCCCCAGTTCTCACCTAGCTCTGGCCTATCCCAGTGGGTGCTGGGGGCCAAAGGCAGACGCTGGGAGCAGCTTCCAGGGCAGAGTGAAGTGGATTAGGTCAGTACTACATATTGTTAACCATTCCTGTGAACACTGCACTTCACAGGGCTTCCCTGAAGGCAGAGCAGCCTTAAATTATTGCTGAAGAGCAGAAAGAACTCAGCAAATAATAAGGGTGGTTTTTTTTTGGCTGCAGTACCACCAAGACAGTTTAATTGTCCTGAGGAAGTTAAAACTGTTTCTTCTCTGCTGAAATGGCTGCTGGCTGGAGCCGTGCTCCCCACCCCTTCATACCACACCAAGCCTCAAATATTCGGTGAACCAAAGCTTTTCTGGTTGCAGACATACTTGTAATTCTTGCCCATGTGAATGAGTAACAGCAGTGTCCGGGGCAGCAGCACAGACCCTTGGAAACATAGCAGGCATTTTTTCGGTGCCATTTGAAACTTTTAACACGCTTCAATGTTGATTTTTATTGTTATTTTCTGTCCCATAGGCACTGCCTTTCCCACCATAAAGTCACAGGGCTGAGTTCTGCACTGAATTTCACCATTTATTAGACTTGTGAAGCTGGTAGCTTTAGCCTCATGGGTGACTACTACCAGGCTGTGATTAATCTGGCTCTGATCTTCACAAGAACCTCAGGAATTTCGGGGGTGGGGTGGGGGGTGGGAGGGGAATACAGCACGGTTCAGCAGGCTGGCCATGAGCACCCATGTGGGTAAACCATGCTCGCCCCGAGCAGTGATGATTGGTGAGTGGTGGGGTTTGCATGTAAAGAGCCCAGCACTTCTGAAAAGCAAATAGCAGAGAGGAGAAATTTTCTGCTCATTTTGAAGTTCCACGTGGGGATTTGAGAGATGCAAGGGCATCCATGGGAATTAGGCATCTAAATCTCTGTCCCAAAATAAGAATAGCAAATGTTCAACCTTATTAAACTTCCTTCTAGCCAATCTCTGGGAAAGCAAAAAGCTGATAGTGCAATTCCTTGTCCCCAAATCTCTAATTAACTAAAATTTTCGAGGCAGCTCCTGCATGGCTGTATCTGTCAGCACCGGGGGATTACTGCTTCAGAAGGAGCTGCTCTCCAGGGCTGTTTGAGTGAGGCTGTGGACCAAAGCTTCAATGCAAAAAATAAGATTTAAGTCAAGCCCCTGGGTTAAACAGGACATTTCTGGGTTATGATGACCCTGGCCTGAATTTTCACTCATGCTACCTGCAGCTGGGAAGATGAAATGGAGAGTTTTGCTCCATTTTTTTGCTTGCTTTGAGATTCTGTAGTAGTACATAGAGAGATGCAACATGCCCAGCCCTGATGGCTGGACTTCCTCTGTGACAGTTCAGGGACCTGCAGCTTAGAAAGCACCAGCACTGCTCAGTAGTTTCATCCTGTGGAGGAAGGGTAGGAGGGAGGGAGGGAGGGAAGATTGGATGGATGGATGGATGGATGGATGGGTGGGTGGATGGTGGTGGGCAGCAGGCTGGGGACTTCACATCTGCCACTGCCAACCTGCCCCATGAGAACAGCCTGTCCCACCTTGGCAACACCTAAACCAGATTAGGCTGAAAAAGTGTGAATGTCTGTGGGTGGCCCATGCTTTGCCTCCCTTCAGAGGAAGGCAAATATGTGACTAATTAGGCAAGTGTTGGTTGCAGCAGGTTTCACACACTTTCCACCCTGAGATTTCCATAGACAGGGAAAGTTAGTCCCTCTAATGAAATGACTCAGAAAAGACTAACTGGTCTTCTAACACATTTTGTATTTGTTTTTGTAGTTAGGTATTTTCAAAGTTTTAAATATCTTCTTCCTACACTGCTGTTTACTAAATAGAACAAGTTGTATAGGAAGATTACAGAAAGCAAGAGCTTCTGGAGCAGTTTCACTCTATTGGCAGTTCGGCGTGATGTTGTGTGTTGTAAAAGAAGGGTTGGATGGAACCTGGAGGATGTCGCTGCTCCATCCCTTGACCTCCAAACCCCACGAAGTGTGTGGGCTCCATGCTTGCAAGATGAAGAGTGAGGCTTTTTGAGCTCTCAGCAACTGACATTGGGTTTGTCTGCATTGCTCTGGGCCCTGTGCAGTGGAGCGGAGGCAGCAGCAGGGAGGCCCTGGGAGAATGGGGCTCTCTGTAGGGTTTGGGCATTGCTGCAACATTCTCTTTTGCCTCTTCAGCCCCAGGAACAGACCGGCAGCAGCAACAGGAGTGAGCATAAATCACTCCAAAACTCTCAGTGCTTATACTGGATGCATTAAAAATTAATTACTTAGCTTAGTTATTTCATATTGAAGGCAAAATAGAGCAATAAGAACCAAATCCTGTCCTCAGATAAAACTATTACATCAGCCTGAGTGGAGCAGTATGGGAGCCTCTGGGAGCCTAAAGCTGTGCTTTCCCTTTTCCATAAGCCTGTGCTCAGCACATCCAGGTGAGTGGCTGCACACACTCGACTGGGTATTAATGCACAGGTTGGATTTCAGCTAGAACATGTATTTACAAAGTCAAAGGAAAGCCTCATTTTTTCACCATAAAAGGTAAGCAGCAAAATTCCAGAGCTGAATTTACATGTCCTGCTTCTCCTCAACGTGGGAAAAGAATGCTGCATCCTCCCACATATGTGCTTCCCATTCCAGGTCTTTTCTCTCTGTCTTCCTCCCTCCCTCCCTCTGACTTGTCCATACAAGTCAAACCTTTTCTGCCATGAGCCAACAATTAATTGTAAGTATATAATGACCTCTTACAAAGCAAGATACATGCAGAAGCCAGATCTGGTTCCCTTGACGCTTACATAGCTTTCCTCCTGCTCCATTTTCCAAATTGATCGGAGCAGCCCATAGTTTTCACAGGTCTAGGAGAACACCTGGCACAGAAATCTCTTCTGATCTTGTGTCTAATAAATAATGATGTAGAGAGAGGATTATCCAGCACCCAAGCTTGTTTGTGCCACAGTGTGGTGGTTTGAAGGGATATTTCTGGTGGAAATGGGATGCCTGTGTGGGGTCAGCAGGCTTGATTGGGGCCAGAGTCACAGCACTGCTCTACAATTTCACCCCTTTGAAAATCAGCAGGGTATGGACAGTAAATCTTCTCAAAAAAAAAAGAAGGGAATTTGGGATTGAGCTTTGGAATTATGTTACAATCATAATGAGAAGAGTGGTCTTGCAATAGTTTTCTTCTACCAAAATAAGGGTTACAGGAGGGAATGCACTGACAGCAACTAAAAACTAATTTTAGACAATAAGATGGATAAACCCTAAAGTTTCTGAAACCTTCTGGTCCAAGTACAAAGAGGTTTACTCTGTTCCTGGTTCTTCTGCCAGTTTTCCAGTGGGACCTGGGGCAAGCCAGTTCACGTCTTCGTGCCTCTTTCCTTATCTGAGCCTTGTAGTAGCTATCAGGCTCACAAGGGAACTGGGAAGGTGAACTCACTGCTACTACCTCCAAAAGAGCTCTGGTGCCCACTGGGAGCCTGGTGTTTGGCTGGGAAACACCGTGGGTGCCTCCACTGCCTCTCTGCCACGCCCCTGGGTGCCTCTGGCAGGAGCCCATGCTGCCCAGAGCTGCTTCCCTCAGCCCCGCTGCCCTCCCCATGACTGGCGGATGCAACTCAACAGTGTCAGTCTGAAATGTCAAAGGCACCCCAAGGAACAATCCTTCAATCCCACAAAGCTTAAAAGCAATGATCAGCCAGTCTTCAGCCCAAGGGACCTGTCCCTGATGAGGAGACAGAGACAGATGAACAAAAGCAGGTGGTTTTTTTCCCTTTGATGGAGGCTGTGGGAGGCAGGTTGTGTTGTTGGAGGTGAGGCTTTGTCAAACAATGCTGGGTTTAATCATCAGTCAATAATGAGAGAAGAATCCTCACAAGCTCTTTAGCTGAACGGTACACATAAGCATGCAATGCCACACCAGGTGCAACAGGAGTGATGGCTACTCCAGGGATCCTGATGCACCAAGGAGCCCATCCAGGTGGTGGTTTGCTGTTTGTCCACAATACAAGGAGATGCTAAACCCAAGAGAGCTGACCACAGCACCAGGGAGCAAATCTTTTTAGCAGGAAGCACCCAGGGAGTAAAGCCTGGGCCAGAGCATCATGGTGCAAACCCACAGCGCTCCAGGAAAACCAGGTGCACGCTCAGCTGCTTGTACAGAAAGTATGACAGCTGGGAAAGGGCAAAATTCACACCCGCTGAAGGGTTGAGCTAATGTGCCAGTGAGCACAGCCTATCATGGGCTTGGGTGAGGAGGGAGATGGCATTCACCACACTGGCATCCTTTCCCCAGTGCTGGTTTAACCACACCTGGAGCTTGCGGTTGTACCAGACAAGCCAGCTCACATCCCTGGCGATTTGAAAGCTGCAGTGAATCAAGCCTGGAGAATTCCCTGTTTCCTCGATGGAGGATTTACTAGTTGTGTTAATTCTGGAACATCAATGCCTGGCCATCATGGAGAGTGAGGGACTGCATCTTATGGGGGTGCCAGCTCCCTGGCTGACAGCACAGATATCCTCTTGGGGTCACAGTGCAACCAGCATGGCTGGGTCCGGAGCTCAAGGCAACACCTCGTTACTCCCTCCTGTGCCAGAGCTTCTGAGCAACACAGCACTAGCTTCTAATGAAGAAGTCTCTTGGCATCAAATAGCAGCATAATTACAGGAAAACCAGAGGGGATTTTCCTGGTGTTAAATCCTACCTGTTCCCAGGCCTAGTTCTGATCTGATGTGACAGGGCTGCACAGGGTGATAACGGCCATGAGGAGAAGGCAGGGCTGCCCTCATGCTGTAATTGTGTACACTCATGCTGAGCAGGGCTGTAGGTGGTGAAATCAGCTTTGCTTATTGTGAAACTCTGTTCAAAGTGTTTGCAAAACTGCAGGGTTGTTTCATTGCTGGGGTTAGAGGCAAGTGCCCTCTCTGCCCTGGAAGTATGGGGCCTGCCAGGTCAATGGAAGCCCCCCCATACTGCCCATAACTTCCCAGGGCAGAGCATGCTTCTCCTGTGCCATCTCCAGGAGCCACTGATGGAGCCAGATTTTTTTGTCATCTTCTCTGGATCCTTTTGTAAGGGAAGCTTATTGGTTTCAATGATGCTCCTGCAAGGACAAAAATGGAGGAGAATGTCCTGGGGACCATTGTGCTTTACAGACCCTTCAACCTAAAGGGACTCATGTTTCCTGAGTCCTCAATCTTACTCAGCCTTTCAAAATGATCTTGAATTTATGGGAGGGGATGATAGGGGTTTATAGGGATGTTGAAACAAAAGTGAGCAACTCCCATGGTCTCAAACTCTAGTGGGTATAAAACAGCCAAAGCATTTCATGAGGAAGACAGAAATCTCTGCGGTTCCAGCCTGGGGAATGACCCATCTACCCATTTTGATTGTGAGGCATACAAGCCCAAGGACTCAGGGGCAAGCCACAGATGGCAGGGGTTTGATTTTGCTAGGAAAACCCAAGCTTTCATTCAACACCAAAGTGCTGAGATGAGTGTTGGAAAAAGGACATTCCCCCAGTGTCTGTGGGATGCCAGCCCTCGCACATGAAGCAGTGCTTCTCTTTATTTAGGAGACTCTCCCCCAAGTGCAACATAAGCAGGGAAAGTGGCCTGGGCTAAGAGCCAGGGTGCTAGCAGAAGGATCCCTATCACTCTTCTTCCTTCCTCTCTGGCAGGTGGGAATCCCCCTCCCAGCCCTCAAGCCAGGGAGTCAGTGACATCAGCACATTCCCAGCAGTGCTCCTGTGGGCACCCTGTTAGCTTTGCCCTGAGTCATCCTTTCAAACAAGATAGATAAGAAAGGAAATGGCAGTGATCCAACCAACACAGATGCTGGTTTATTTTAAACTACAGAAATGATTTATGTGCTAGAGGAAGGATATTGGCATCTCCTCCTCCCAAAAGTCCTTTTTGAAAAAGTCCCTTGTTTCTCCCTCTTTCTCACCAGAAATGGCCAGAAATGGGACTGTGGCAGTCCCCTATCATGTCAAATACCTTCACTGTTGGTACCCTAAAACCAAGAAAGGGACAAAACAAATATTTTGGTGACAACTGAACAGACCCAAAGCCCCAGAGGGAGGAGAGGGTTTTGTTTATCAGGAAAGCAAACATCATCTTCACAAGTAAAATGCTATTTTCCCTCTTGAAACCACGTTATGTAAATGAGACCAGTGAGGTTTTCATTTGCAGCACTAATTTGATGAACTCTAGCAGGTTAATCATATCACCATATTTAATTAAAGTATTTGCTAGTCTAGCTGAATCCCTCCTCCCTAGCAAGGGCCTGTACTTCGGAAGTGCTGCCAACCTCTGGCACCAGTGCCTGGCCTCTGGCCAGAAGTGTGGGACAGGGTAGTTTTATGAGCTTTATGAGCCTGTCCTCTTCTTTTGGTATCCACAGCTGATCTTTGACAGGCACTGGGCTGTTGAAGCTGATGTTGTTTATCCCCAGAGAACTGAGGCAGCTACAATCACAGCCAACACACAGGGACACAGCCCCAAATCCCTATTTCAGCCCTGTCGTTTGCCAGGTCAGTGGGTGTGCCAGCCCAAGTCCGAAGCGGGGACAGTGTTTTCGTGGGCACATGGTGCTGTTGAGCTCGGGCTGAGAAACTGGAGGTGAAAGTATTGTGTTCAGTGCTCACAGTGACAGTGGGCCATGGCAGGACACAGCCATGCAGCTGCAATTTTTGCTCAGCTCTTCCCAAAATTTACTGACACCAAAAAGGAGCCTGAGAGCTTTGAAAATCAGATCAAGTGACAAAAGCCCTGACAAGCCCAGAGCGGCAATTCCAGCTGTAGTCCTGATTTCTCTCTAGCCTTAAAATGAGCCAAATATGGTGGTTACATTGCTTTTCCCAGTAAGCATTTCCTGCAGAAAGATCCTGAGCGTGACGTAGCTGCAAAGCATGAGTCACTGATTGGGTTACCTGGCATGACGTGTGCGTTCTCGGTCTCTATGTTTACACTGCAAACCTCGCGTCTGAGCTGGCTGTCATCTAAGTGCCTTGTTGATAACTTTGTGCTAAATTATACCTTCCAGCCCTTGGGAGCATGCATTGTGCCATCTCAGCCGTGCTTCTGAACTGGCCAGGGAAGCTGTGGTGGGTATGCTGACTGATGGAAAGACACTAGCAAATGTCCTTCTGTCAAACCTGGGAATGATGGCTCTGGCTTTCTTGTATGTCCTGAAAACCCCAGGCTTGCTGTACAGGCTCACCCTGGCCCCTCCATGGGCTTATGGGCAGGAATACTGCACTATTCTGTTTTACAGAGAGCATGCTCTGGCTCATGGTTATTAATTTTCCAGTCCAATCCTTGCATCCCTGCTCGCAGATTAAAGCCTTTGCCAAGTAGTTATTTCTTTGCTTGGAAAATACACATGCTCTCTTTTCTCATTTGAGTTCTCTATGTTAAATAGGAAAACAATAGTAATCTACTACAAATCAGTGTGGCATCCATCCAGGTCCCCTGTCTTGTGTCATGCTGGCTGCTGCAATGCTAATCCCATGCCAGTGGTATGCCTGCCAGGAAATCTTGGGGGGTGAGTAGCCTTCATGTGTATCCCAGACACAGGGATCTTTCCTCAGGGACATTCTTCAGGAGCAGTGCTTTAATTCTCTTCGCTAGGTTTTCTCTTCCTGCCATTAAGCTAATAACTGTGTTGTTATGTTAAATGCATTTTCATTTTTGTAAGCACAATACACAAGACATTTAACATGGTGGAATGTAATTGCTTTAGTCAGGAATGAACCCTCATCTGTCTGATGACCACATGAGATCAGGACAGGTGACATGGAAAAGGGATGAATTGTTCAAGTGCATGCAAACATTTTTAGGAAAAAGCCCAACATTTTTGAACAGGTTCAACCCAAACAACTTCGTAGCTGCTGATGTGTCCTTGATAATTTAGATTTGTGCACACACCCTCATTATAAATGTGTCTTCATTTGACTCATCAGTCCCAAGCACAGAGCACCAAGGGATGTCACCCATCTGTGGTGGCATCCCAGTTGCTAGCCATGAAGCTTCATGAATCCTAACTGGTTGGTCTCGTGCCCTCCAAGGATTTTTCCTTCCAGCACCTTCAAGTGCATATAGAAGAAGATTTTCCCTTGTTACAGCCCAAGTCTGCATTATACATTCATGAATTTAAAACATATACAGTCTTGTAATTAAATTCCAGAATATTTTAAGTGCCTCTTGTAGTGATTTGAAGGTCTCATAATTCAGTACAGCATATGTTGCTTTTATAGTAAGCTCATTTTCTGACAGCTGCCTGCGTGGGTTTCCCATACTATCTTCATCCTCCCATCAATGAGCTGCACAGCAGGCACTGAAGGAAGGCGGGGAGCAGCAGGTGCAGGTATCATTCACAGACTGGAGCAAAATGTGTTCCTGTCTCAGTCCAGGCACAAAATACTTTCTTCCAGTGGCAATGCTAAGGTGAGACTCAGAAAGATGTGAAGGCTACGTAGCTCTGCATCGAATGGTTTAATCAGAAAATGGTTGGGGCTCATATGAACTGTACCATCTCAGAGGCTAGCATAGAGTCCTTTGCCATGGTTACATGAGCCAGGAGGGAAGATGAAAGGTGGTGGATATTCAAGTGCTATTTCTTCTCTTTAAAACTGGTTAATGAACCCAGTTTCCAAAGCTGTGGCAGGAATGCAGGAAGTGCTCGTGACTATGAATACCTGACCAGAGCTGGTACACATACCTCATCTTCTTCCTTTTTTACACCTGGGAAGAATCTTATTCTTGTTTACTAGATGGTAAACATTGCCACATCTTCCTGTTTGTTAGTCAGTCTGCAAAGCTAACAGCTCCTCCTCAGGGTTTATGCATGGAGGGGAGCCCTTTTAGGAGCACCTGTGAGGGCAGGGATGCATCTACAGGACAGGGGACGGTGCCCTTGGAGTGCATTGTTCATGCCTGTCATTGCTAGTGGTGACCTTCACAGCACAGCAGCAAGGGACAGAGATGTGTCTCCTTACCATGATCCCCAGTCCATCTGTCATCAAGAGGTGGTGGTGTGTAGGGGTGTTTGGGAGTTTGGAATAATCCTACTGAATAATATAATTAATAATAAATACAAAAAATAAATGCCTTAACTGGGAACAAGGCTGATTGCATGGCTTTTTGGGTACTAATGGGCAATGACCCTCTGCATCCAACTGTCCTCCCACAGCCCAGGGAGCAGACTTTTCCACACAGACACAGAGAAACTACCTGATGTTAATGCACACTTTAAATTGTTGTGAAAGTGCCTGGAGCTGTGGGTGGGTGCTTGAAGTATAACTCAAAATAGCACATAAAAATAAGCAGCACTCGCTGGTGTCATCCCAAAGAGCTGCAAGAGCTACACCATCACATAAGACTTTGGAAGCTGCCTGGAGTCAGCCAGAGCATTCATCACACTCCCAGTTAAGTACCCTTCAGAATTCAGGGGTCTAATGAACATGAAGACCAAAGGCTGTGCTGCTCTCTCTTCATAGTTGAGAAAAAGTCCTGTTCCTCTCTTTCTCCTCAGGTGCAGCTGGCTCAGCACTGTGGTATTCTGGGCTGTCAGTCACAGTGCCTCATTTCAGGCCATGTAATATCATGGGTAGTGTAGCCCTGAGCTGCAGCTGACTGTTTCCCCATGCATTTGGTGTGAAATTTTCCCATAGTTTGTCAGGAAAATCTTCCTAGCCACTTTTTTTTTGGAACACATCATTAATGCTAAGCGGAAATCTGCAGGCTCTGGGCCAGGTTTTGTAATGCTTTCAGAAGCAATGCAGGGACAGTAGTATTGCATTTAAAAATAAAATATCAGGCAAAAAGGATAACTTTTGCACTCCTCAGTTGTATAAATATCGCTTTTCTTTTGTTCTGCATGCAACAAAACTAGTATGGACAGACCATGTGGATACAGCTAGCCCCCAGATAACTTCTTTAGCTCAATATATACCACATGGGATTGTTGGCTGTGCTGCTCTGGAGGTCTGAGGAAGTCTCTGGAAACACGAAGTGCTGGACACAGTTTAGCCCTCCCAATGCCAGCCCTACATACTCCTCCAGCTCCAGCCTCCCACACATCTAGTGTTTCTCCAGAAGAGGCTAAGAAGAGGGAAAGAGGAAAAAAAAGGCAACAATTTTAGCACATTTGGGGAAATAGCATGGGAAATCCTTTTTGCTTTCAGAGATAGATCCCATTTGTGCTGTGGTGTAAATCCACAGGAAAGAGTGCACAAACAAACAAAAAACCAAAAAATTATCTGAAGCAATATTCAAGAGGATAGTCTCTGAATCCAGTTCTCATGTCACTCCAGTCCCTGTGGATAGGAAGTATTTAGACATACATGGTTATCCCCGGAAATACATCCCATTGTTAAGCAGATGTAGTCAAACTTTTGAGTTTTCTAATACAACTGAGAGCCTGGAATTTTAATGTATTCCTAATTAGGTCCTTAGCTTCCAGTTACTTTTCTCCCTGGTTCCCTTAGACATTCTGGAATGTATTTCTCATAAGCAACTGTATATTCTTAGACATATATGCCTAACAAGCATGAGACACAAGGAAAGATTGGGTGGCATTATTTTTATTCAGATTATTCAAATGCCCGCGTTAGAGAGGTGTTACTGTGAGTTTCAAGTTATGACCCATTGATCCTTAGCAGCCTCACATTTCACGTGATAGAGACCCTAGCGGGAATCACTTAGATCTTAGCAAGACGGGAAATGTGTCTGTATAGGGGTGGCAATGGATTACCATCAACTTACTGTGTGTAATCACATGATACATTTTTAGGTTATCTCTGTAGTTTAGAAGAGTAGCAGGTGATTTTGGACATAGCTGCAGTTTAAGTAAATCTGGTTAAATAGTATGCAAGTTAGTGGTTTTAAGACTTGCTTTTTTAAAACATCATTAGTGGCTAGGGTTATTGGCAAGTGACAAAGGCACATGTTCAATCAGGAGAGCCAGTTTTTAAAAAAGATTTGTCATCCTTTTATATATATTGCAGGGAGGTAGATCAATGAGATATAGGGTACTAGTAGGAAAGAAGGTGTTTTTCGTGTGCTGGCTAATTTACTGTTAGTCATTGCCTAAAAATACTGCAGGTTGAGTTATGTCAGTCTGTCAGATCAGGTACATGGAATATTTACTTTAGTAAATCTAATCTTGCCCTTGTCTGTGAAATTGGGGTTAAAAAATAAGGATGGTACCAGTAGTGCAGTGATTACCAGACCCATCTATTCATCTCAGATAGGTGTAACTGCAGATGACTACAGCAGAAATAAACCAAGGTTCAAACTGTTCTTTTAGATTGGATATAAGGAAGAAATTCTTTACTGTGAGGGTGGTGAGGCACTGGAATGGGTTGCCCAAGGAAGTTGTGAGTGCTCCATCCCTGGCAGTGTTCAAGGCCAGGCTGGACGAAGCCTTGCATGGCATGGTTTAGTGTGGGGTGTCCCTGCTTACAGCAGGGGGGTTGGAACTTGATGATCTTAAGGTCGTTTCCAACCCTAACTATTCTATGATTCTGTGATTCTAAGAGGAAGACCAGGGGCTCTCAGGAGCAGCAGGACTTGCTGCCCATGCCCCAGGCACCAAAATCTGTGAGGAAAAGTTGCCACTATGCATGGTATGAGGATAACAGAGCATGTCAGTAACTCACTTTTCCTGTCCTTGTTGGGAACCACTCCTGCATGCTGATACTTAAAAAAACATGTCATGTTACCCTGAAGATTTCTTGGTGGGGGTGTGTGTGTCTGAGGAAGAGAAAAGCTTCAGGGAGTGCTGTGGATACATTTAGACACGCGTGTGTTTGTCAGCAGACACGTGTCCCAGAGGAATTTTTGGTTTGTACCCACTTCAGCACATCACCTAGGGACCGCATCAGCCCTTGTCTGGATAAGATGCGGAGGAGGAAGATATGAATGTTGCTAGCCCAAGTAATACATTTATAAGCAGAATTAGCCAAGCAAAAAAATGTTCCAGTCTGGTGTGAAAATCCTTGACAGCAGAGCTCAGGCTGGGTGGATAAAACAGAGTAGGTGGCTCAGCATTGGCTGGAGCTGGTCTGTGGGAGAGTGACAGCCCCTCCTGGCTCCCACAGGCTGGTCCTGCCACCCTGCTGTGCCTGCACAGAGCAGTGGCAAAGCTGGCTTCCAGGACAAGCCTTTGCAAGGTCAAAGCAGCTATAAGGCATAGTATGCATACATATATACGTATGTGTGTGCATACAGCCTCTATCAGCATGAGTATTCTCTTCATCCACCTCATGAAATACCCTGCTATCATCTTTTTTTTTTTTGTGCCCTGTTATTTAGGAGTATAATATCAGAGGAGCCTGTGCTCAGCACTGGCTAGTGTTTGTGTTTGTGTACGCCTGCCCTTCTGCCTGCACTGTGGTGACCCAGCTCCTGCCTCCCCAAAACCACCACAGCTGCTTTGTACCCAGCAATCCCTGGTACCTAGCACTCGGCATCACTGCCCTGGGCAGCAGGGGTATACTGCTTCCTGATTAAGACATTCTGGTGGGTTAGAAACTGCTTTGGCTGTTTTATTTCCTATCTGCATGCCTTTCTGAGGATGCATCAGTTGACTTTTGTTGGTCTTTGTGCTGAGGCTTTGTTTAAACTTCATTTGATTGTGAGTGAAACCTGTATTTGAGTGCTCTGCCCCGAGTCCCTTCTTTAAATAACAAACTGCTGAACAAGAGATAGAGGAGAAAAAAACATTTTCAGTTCTCTGCTGTTCCCTTTCACTACAGCCCATTGTATGTTTTGTATCCACTGCCAAATTATTCATGCATTAGGTATCTTCACTACATCAGCTTTATGGTGAACTCATAAAGCATAAGTATTGTGCACTCCAGAGGGATTTTTACTGTGTGGTTTCAGGGTACTTAGCAAGTACTTCATCTGGCCAAAGCTGTGTCTTTTTCGGCAGAGCACAGCTCTCTGGGAAGGGATGTGCAGGGATGGAGACCAGCAGAGACTGTGCAAAGGGTGGCATTGCCCGTTGTTGTGTCCTCATCCTGCAGCATTGCCATCAGAATAGCGCCTGCCCTGTGGCAGCTGGGTCAATAAACCAGTAGATTTGCCTTTTTATTAACGTACTTAACACCTCTTTTTCATAGGTGTCTTTAATAGCCATGAAGTTTAATGAGGAGCCATTAAAGCATAATTGCAGGACATTCAGAGGGCATCTCTGGACTGGCTGGGCAGCCAGTGCTGTAGGAACTTTGAGATGCCCCTGGCCAGGACAGCAGCCCACAGGGTGAGGAAAAACACCTGGGAAGAAAATATGGACAGAAAATGAGGATTGGTGACTTCAGGCAGGATGTATTCGTTAAATGTCATAGGGAAAATGCTGACAAAGCTGGTTTTGCATTGGAAACTAAGTTAAATGGGATCTAAGTGTTTTACAAAACTACATATACATGTTGTTTGAATGAAAAATACTCCAAGGATTACCAGGGTGGGGAAGTGGGACAGAGAAGATTAGGCACTCCAGGGGGGCTGAAGCTCCCTTGAGGTGGTGAGGGAGGGGTGGAGGCCAGAGGCAAGGTTTGCAAGTACTCTGTGCAAGTGAGGATAGGAGATGGTTTTACTCAAGCATTATGGAGTAAAGCCAGCCTCCTAGCCAAGGCAGCAGAAAACCTGCACTTGACTCCTCCTATTGCCAGTAAAAGCTTCTGTCAATGACAAGTGTGCAAAAGCATTCCAACAGTGTTCTTCAAACCACCTCAGAATGCTTTTCTGAGTCATGCCAGGCTGGAACAAAGGTCGACAGGCAGCCATAAATGCTTCTGAGCTGGGAAGCTGCTCTTGTACTGGGCACACTGCTGAGCAAACCTGCTTCCTTTGCGGTCCCAGCAAATTCCTAGTTGGAAACATAAAGATGCTGCTCCTAAATTAAATTGAGAGGCATTCTCCTGCTCCCCTGATGGCAAGTGCAATGCAGCTTTTTATTATGATTTCATTTTAGGTTTAGTAATTTCTGTATCTGCTTTGCCTCCCCACAGCAGGCCACCCACTGGGTCCCTGTGGTTGCAGCCAAACACACCTTTTGTCATCTGTCCTGTGTGTCTTCAGAAACTGAGCCTGTGGTACACAGTCTGCTGTTTCTGGGCAGAGTCTACTTAAGCCTCTGATGTGTTGTTTGTGCCAGGTACATGTACCCGATACACCTGGATGTGTGTTATAGAGTTATGGAAAACCATTTCTCCTCCTGCCTCCACAGAACTATCCTCCCAGTGCAGCCACCATGCTGGTCACAGAAAGGAAGGACTAAGGGTGCTTTTGGGGGTTGCTCCAAAACCTGGCTGGCTTTGCCCTGGGTCACCCTCCCAACTGCAGCAGCAGCAAAGCCCTGGGTTTGCAGCCCCACAAGCCCCAGATCACTCCCAGGACAAGGTCTAGGGTTCCCCAGAGCTGCAGGTGCAGATGTGATTCTTGGGGCCATGCATGGTCCTGCCTGGGCTCCCTGTGCCATTCTGTTTGGCTTGCCCAGAACTGGACCAAATTCATACTGAATTCATGTGAGCACCAACAAGATGTGAAGTTCAGGAAGCGAAACCACAGCAACGTGGCCCTGATGAAAGCAAGTGCCAGCATTGTTCACTGCAGTGGTGCTTTTTTACTTAGGTATAAAAAAATCCAGCTTCCTTCTGACTTTTGTACATCTCTGCTTCTGTGAACCTGAATTCTACTTTTAAAAATAACTGTTACACATGTAAAGTGTCCTAAAATATACTCCTAACCTACTTCTGTCTACTTCTGTACTGAAGATGACAAGCTGCAGCTCAAGGAGCTGAGTCCATGTAGCAGGACATCGCTGGAGGCTGGTCTGCTCCTCAAGCAACCTGCTGAGAAGCAGCAGGGCTGTAGAAGGTGAAGCAATGATGTTTTTTTTTTCCTAAGGATCAAAGCAGTAATTGGAGCTTGTAATGAAATTCAATATTTAGGTTTGGTTTTGGGACACACATGCAGGCATTCAGGGACTTGTCCAAACCACAGAAGTATGCAGACTCTGCCTGCTAATCCCCTGGAAATGGCTTGCCATGATATTTCTGGGCTTTCTGCCTCCCATCCAGCAGCAATCACCCAGCAGTATCCCATTACTGGGACAGCTGTCTGTCCCAGCTCTGGAAAGGGTGACAAGAAAATACAAACTGAAGGAAAAAATTTAGTCTTTCATAACCTTCAAAGCAAGGCACTAAGTGTTGGATAACATGCTGAATGTCTCTCTGGAAATACAGGGGGGCTCTTGTGGGCTTTTTTTGCTTCCTCCATCAGTTCTAATGCTTGAAGTCTCCAAATGCAAGCTGAAGAGGTCATCTCAGGACCTGAATTTTAGATCATTTAGAGTCACACAGCTGGTGGGACACAAATGTCCTCATAAAAGCCATGTGGCTCCCCAGAATGGAGCTGTGGTACACCCCAAGTGCAGGTGCAGGGGGGCATGGTGTGGGGAGGCAAATGTAGAGGAGTTAAATGGTCCTGTGCAAGGTTTCAATGACAGGTATGTGACCTAGGACATCTGACTTGTGTCACCTCCCTATACACCTCTCAAGGCTACAGGAAGATGGTGCTGCTCGTGGTCAATCTGCTATGGCTTGGATAGAACCTCGGTGGTCCTTCCCCATGCCCTAGGCAGCAGCAACACCCTGGGGTTCTGTTATGCAGTGGAGTTATGGGCATTAGATTGGAATAAGTAGTCTCATTTTTAGTTCCCACACTTGAACCCAGATTTCCAGTGATGAAAACACTCATTTATCAATATCTTATGGCCCTGCTGAAGAGGTTCATGAAGCATTTTCACCCGAGCTGCAGGGAAGAAACGCAGCATTGTGAAGAGGAACAAAGTTCAATCTCCAAGGATTGATGAGCATATCCAGAACACAAGGGGTTTATCCAGGTCACCTTTTTCATGCACACCTAGTAAGGAAATTAATGGAGCTCCTGGAGTTATTATCTCTAACTCATGACCTACTAATGGCAATAAAGCTCTAAGAAAGCACAAGACATATTATGCTGAAGGGCAAAGATGCGTGGTTCTTTGTGGTTTATCTTAGTGATTTGGACTCCCATTCAGGAGAAGGGAATTATAGGGTTTGATTCCTGCCCGAAGAACTGCTCTGCATTTTACTGGGGAGTAGCATATGTAATACCAACACTTAAGAAAAATGGTGATTGAGTAATTAAAGACTCACTAATCTAACTTTATTTTAAAAAATGGATGAAGGAAGGAACTGTTACTGTCACAGAGCTAAATGGAAAATGGTATAAAAGTGGTACAAAGGTGAAACAAAGGGTAATTGAGCCTGACTTTGCTAGGATAATGGATTTCTTAGATATAGGAAATGTAGGAGATTGCATCTATCTGGACTTCAGTAAAAGCAAGTTGCAATGGCACAGGGAGGAGGTGGAACAAGGAGGAGATGTCAAATGGAGGTAAGAAATGGGCAGCGGCAGGTGACAGCAGGAGGAGTGTAGCCATTTCCTAGAAGATCCACATGGAATCCAACCTTGTTTGGTATTTTCATTAATGACCACAACAAGAAAAAATTAAATGCAGTGGGGGTGTTTCTGATGAAATCTTCTGATAGCATAAATTTAAGGGAAAGCATCAATAATCAGAGGACCTTGAGGACTGAAATAATGGAAAGGAGAGGAAAATCAGTGGTATAAAATGCACTCAGGACCTCACAATGAAAACTTGAGCTGTATGGTGAGAGTGCATTGGTTCAAAATGATTAAGGAGAAGGGTTCTGCCTAGTCACAGAGGATAGACTTCCTAGAATGTACAAGTATCTCACTAGCCCTCATCTAATATGTTCTACACAACCCTGATCAGGCATGTTCAAGAAAAAATGAGCTCTTCTGATGCAGGATTGACTACAGGAACCTCGTGTATTTAATCTACAAAAATCTCAGCAAAGTAGTGTGTGAGAAAATCTGACTGCTGTCTGTGAAGATATTTATGGGCCAGATACTAAGCAGAGGCAAGAGGTTTTCTAAATCATGGACAAATGAGAAAACACAATGGGAACTGAAAGAATTCTTGAAGATCTGAACTAAAACCATCACAGCAGTGAGATTTCAAAGACCAAGGCACTGTTTTGGTGGCCAGTTCTGAAAACTAAGAAGCCAGTTCTGCTCAAGACAGTGGATGACTACACTCTTAGGTGGAGAAAGACACTATTTGATGTGGTGCCTGCAGTAGCAGAGGACTCAATGATAAACCTGAGGAGGATCCTTCAAGTCAGACCAGAAAAACCTGAGATCCTGCCACCCACCCTTGTAGTTGATCTGATCACTGTGTGTGATAACTAGGACTCAAAAGAAGGACTTGATGTTGTTGAGGATCTCTTTGTTCCCACGGTCAGTTGGGTGCAGATAAGATCATCACTGAGAAATTTGAATAATTGACTTTCTAAGCCTCCTGTTGTGGAGCACAGCCTTCCTCCTCCTCCTCCTGCAGCAGCAGCCTAAGAGCTGAGGTTTAAGTGTTATGGGTCTCAATAACTGCATGATTTTTGAGATGGGGAAAAAAATGGAAAAGTTTCCCATGTTTTTTCCACAGCAGCAAATCAGAGCAGAGGAACAGGATTTGGAAGCATTTATTACTTTGAGCAGTCAAAGATTTCATCACAACTTGAGGCTAGTCTTCAGTACAGATGAAACATTAAGAGCCCAGGCCCAGGAGTGGGGAGGGGGTAACAGGGAGGTATGAGGCTCAGAGCCTGAGGGAGATGCTGGGAAATGCTGACAACTACATTAAAAACTGTAAACCAAACCTATTTCCTACCTCCACTCTCTGGTTGAAATCAGCTTAATTGCTGTGAGCTAATAAGGCTGAGCCCTGATGCTTTGTCCTATTCAATGTTTGTTTTTTTCCATTCGATATGAAAATAGACCAGATTGATTTGCCAATAAAAAGCCAATGAGTGATTGATGGAAGTGCTTGAGGACACATACAGCTACCTTAGGATAGTGCAGGAAAGGCAGAAGTGTGTCCAGTTTAACTGCATAGCTCCTTCCCCAATGGAAAGTGGCACAGTGTGCATCACCAAGACAAGGGGTCAGAGTGAGCTGTGGTCCAGAGCCTCATTTTCCCTTTTCAGCAAGGAACAGAAGCTCCTTATCTCTCCAAAAGTAAAATTACACACTTAAGGGTGGCCTGTACTTTGATTTTGTTAGAAGTTAAAAATCAATAGAATTCTTTTTAAAGCTCCAGTGGAATAAGTGGTTTTCAATATCTAAAATTAATATGAATGTACTCAAAGTCTGGGCTCTCAGGCTGGCTATGCACAACACATCTATTCCTATATCTCCCCTGAAGGACCACAAAGATGACACACACAAATTGTGATCCTGAGTCTCTGGATTATCTTCATTTTCCTGGTACTAGAAACAACAGTCTGTGGTCTCCTGCAGCCTCTAGCAACTTTTGCTGGGGATGTCCAGTGCCTGCAGAGCAATGGAAATCACAGAATGATTTGAGTGATTTGGGTTAGAAGGGACTTCGAAGGCCATCCAGTTCCAACCCCCGTGCCATGGACAGGGACACCTTCCACTAGACCAGGTTGCTCAAAGCCCCGTCCAACCTGCCTTGAACACTGCCAGGAATGGGGCAGCCACAGCTTCTCTGAGCAATCTGTGCCAGTGTCAGATGAAATGCTGGGTTGCTGCTTTGCCTCCCCTGGGCAGACGCTGCTGAGCTCCCTGAGCACTGTGTACCAAGTACCCTTTGCAAAAAAAAAGTTGTTTAGTACCTTGGCACACCCCCAGAACCACTTTGCTGGGTGACAGACAACCACAGCAGCAAAGCAGTGTTTTCCCTCAGACACACTGTACATCAAAGTGCTCAGTGGCTTGGGGGTGTGTTTCACCACAACCGCCTTTTTCTCCCCATGTGGGCTGGAGTGGAAAAATAAACAGCAGTCACCATATTAAAATGCAAAGTCAAACAAAATTCTCCACTCCTTTTAGCTTCGTTAGGAGGGTCTTCCATTTGGCAAATTAAGATGAGCCAATCAAAATCACATTTGCAAACCAGACATTAACAAATCAGTAACTGTAAAAACAGCCATTAAAATAGCTTTTAATGTTTCCAAATTGACTGCAGTGAATGCAGATCATATGGTGCACAATTGAGTTTAGGAATGAGCTATAATTTCTGCATATTTATATACCAGCAGCTGAATTGCATCTTTCAATTATTAAGTCTGTGGCATTCAAGCCACAATAATCCCAGCTCTGACAACCTTTTGATTCAGCCCAAAACAACGGTGAGCAAAGCATCAGGAGGAGGCATCTCAGTCATAACTTGAAATCACTGTGGTGATAGAAGAGCTTGGGAAGCAGCAGGCAGCACAGAACAGTTCATCAGCAGATACAAAGATGGCAGATGCCAACTCTCTTGACTCGGCTCGCCTCCCACTCGCACATCCTTTGGAGATGGGCAGGCCCAGCAGTTGGGTTATGATCAGGGCGTTAAAGGGATGACACAGTGAGACAGTGCTGCTTGCTGGGAGCCAGGGAGCCACCTTGGCTGGGGGACAAAAGGCTCCCAGGCCAAACCTTCAAATCTAAACATCCAAGCAAGCTCGGGACATGGAGCAGCAAGAGCTGCCATCTGCACCCACCTATGTTCCAGAGGATGCTCCTGTGCCAACTATACCCCTAAATCATCCTAAAGGCTGTGGGAATGTGGGTTGAGAGGATGGGTGGGGTGGGATTTGGTGATGAGTTTACTAAAGGAGCAAAACAAATCTTGGAAGACACATCAGCTGCTACAGGCCTGAAGCAAGGGCTGCTCCCCTTGAGAGGACAGGAATGAAGAGGAGGTGAAGCGTGGTGCCAGCAAAGGGAAAAAAGCTCATTTGTGCAGCGCGGATGTACCAGGGATCTGCGGCCATCATATGGTACAAGCCCATCTTAGATCAAACAGCATCCCAGCACAGACACACACATTCCTAAGGAGTGGACTCCCACATATATTTTAAGACTAAAATAAATGCCTTTACATAAAAGCACACCTGGATGTAGTGTTCTTCTGTAGCAGAAACATACTGACTATTCCCCAAAGTGTTATTCTGCTTCCTCTTACAGTCTGATCTAGAATAATAACCATATCAATGATTTTAAATTAAGATACATATGCTGTCATGCTTGATTAGCAGTGTGCACAGAGTATCCTTTAATTTGGAATAAGTAGATAATCTAAACACATGAATCCTAACAGTTCTCCATGAGGAAAGCACTACCACAAAAGCAAAGAAGTGGCCAAATTAGGCAGCAAGACACGGTCTGGCAGAAGCCCAGGGTGAATTTGGAGTGTCTGGGAGAGAGACCACGAGGCTTTGGTCTTGCTTGCCCACAATTGAAAGAGCTTGTCCACACAGCTGCACAACTCTCAGTGGCCTCCTTTATGATAAATTCTTCCATTTTTTATTGTAAATAATATATATTTAACAATACAATGAAATTCTTAGCCATAACTTTTCATAAATATTCTGCATCTGTAAGTACCTGCACAGTATACCTATAAAATCCTGCATTCCCCTCCACTACAGAAGCCCTTTCTGTGGGGGAATGCCTTTATATTTAAAATACAGACAACCACAGCTCTGTTTGGCCGAGGTGCTGTATGCTCTTGACTCCCCTGCTCAATACCACTGTCCTCAGCAAGAGAAGAAGTCGCAGGCTGGAGGAGGTTCAGTCCCTGGCAGGATGTACTGGCAGGATCTGTTATTTCTACTAATTTATTTCCAATCAGCTCTGCACAAGATGAATTTCTGCCTGCAGAAGGGCTGGGAACACAACCCAAAGCTTCTATCTGGCCACGGGATATCACATTGCAGCAGATTTTTCTAGTTAGAGGGAAAAAGCCGACTCAGTGCCGGATGGCTGGGAAAGGAGAATTCTACTTCCAAAGGCTTCCTATCAAAACTTGGTGTTTTTAAACTCTTCAGCCCCAAAAGGGAAATATAATATTATGATTAAACATTTGTGTCATCCAAATAAAAAACTTGAGGCACTTTTCTTTATATCTCGTTCCCCAGATGATTATTTTCTTTAGTGAAAAAGACACCAAATATCATCAAATTGCATTAAAAATCTAGGGAAATGTTATCAGTATTAATTTAGTGAGAAACCACAATAAGAAAAAAAGATTATATATGTGACCATATGCGTTTTCCTCTCTTCTGTTTGCTGGATCAGGCCTCCAAGCAGAAGTCCCATTTCTGAAGGAACTTCCTCAAAGACAAGCAACACTTTTTGCTTACGCGTGGAGAAGCGTGCTATTCCACCACCATGTCTGTCTTTCCATATGTTAGCTAACACCCCTCCATAGTTACCATAAGTTATCCCAGATGGAGAGAAAGCTGAAATTCCCCAGGACCAGTATGGCACTATTTGGGCACTGCACATGCCTGCACTGGCAGTGGTGCAGCGGTGCAGTTTTGCACCAGCTGAAACTCTGCCTTGTGCACACAAAGCGTGATATTTAAATAATAAACCAGCAGAAAATGTTCCCATAATGAAGAATTTCATGTGGCAGTTCCCTGGCCAATGGCAAACCTGGGTATAGCTAAATATGAAAGGCTCCTAGGACCCACGGAGAAGAAAAGCTGCTTTGATTTGCCAAAAAGGTGACAAGCAGCATGTGTCTTTATATTTTTCATGAGTGGCAAGGTTGAACAGTAGAACAGTATGTAGTGTCAAACACTAAATGAAAACCCTAGGTATGACCTAGAGGGTGTGAAAGGGACATTATCAATTTCCTTAGCAGAGGTTGTATGGCTTTCTTAGAAACTGCCATGAATATTTTCTGGAAGTCACATTTAAAAACAGCATCTTGGATTCAGCTGGGGTTCAAGATCTTTGCTTTCAATGCTGAGGGAGGAAAAAAAGGGCATTTGGGATTTCTGGGGTCAGACAGCACCAGTGCAGGGTTTGTACTGGGGGATGAGGAGTAGAGGTGATGGGTCACTGTCTGCTGGCTGGGGATGCTGCAGGACTGCCTGGCACCTCCAGACATCCCCTAAAACTGAGACAAAACCCTGTTCTCAGCAGGGTCTTGTTCTAGGAATGTAAATGAAAACTGGGCTTGCAAGAGAAGCCTTTCATTCAGGTCAGCAGAGCATCCCTGGCCACTACAGACCAGATCTCAATAGACTCTTTTCCCATCAACTCACCATCAAGTCATCAAAGGCTTATATTTCTGTCCTGGGCTTTGGCAACAGCGTGTCTTGTACTTGGAGCAGTGCTAATTAACCTGGAGGTTCATTTGCCTCCGGTCAGATCAGTTCCTACAGCCATCTCATTTTGGAAGCAGTGAAGAGGTGTCCTTGCTAATACCATCTCTAACTGGCAGAGGAAGGATGCATCAAGGGGGCAAGGGCCGAGTCTGGAACATCTGACCAAATTCAGTAGAAATTTTGAGAGTCCTGCCCCCCAACACCTACTATTTTTTCAGAAGTGTCTGAATCTTTGCTGAAAAAATCCTATTTACCTACCACCACCAGGGAGCTACCCCATAGCTGGCTACCATCCTCTATATTAAACCAAAACAGGATATTAATATTAATGCCCACATTCATATGTACCATTGGAACAATCAACAATCCCAACCGTACTATCACCCAAGTGATCTTTTGCAATTAGTAGGAGTATGGCCAGGACAGCCTATTCCTGCCCCTGGGCATACATTGCCTGTTAGAGGGGCTCAGGTATTACACTTCACATTCTTGCAGAGCATCTGCCAGCTGACTGTGGCATTCTCAAGATTATTTTTTGCCCCCTTCTGATTCATGAATAATGTAGTGATGGGCAGAGTGTCTGACAAGAGATGACAAATGAGTGTCCTCAAACACAGCACAGACAGGATCCCATCAGCTCTCCACCCGCATGCTCCCCTCCCAGTCACCCCTTCAACAGCTTTGGGCTGTTTGTCTGCAAAGGACAAGAAAATATAAACTTGGAGAAGCATCCTTGAATATAAAAATCAGCAGTATCTCCCTTTCAGGAGCTTTTGCCAAGAAGCAATCACATCAAAATGATTTTTCATTTCCCATTTACCCCATCCCATGGTTCAGATTTCTCTCTATAAAACCAACAAAGCATTTACTGAGGTTTGGGACATTTCTCCCCTTTTTATGGTGTAATAAAATAAAATGCGTCTGATCTTTATCTGGTATTAATCAACACAGCACCACTCCATGACCAACTCCTGATTGACACTAGGGGAGAACCTGGCCAGATGCACTCTGCTGTTGCATTGCCTTTCCTACTACTGCCCACATGGCATTATCCAAAGGAGACTGTAACAAGCATGACCTACTGGTGCCAGAGTACCAGGTCCCTTTGCACCTTGCACTCTTTTTTCTAAACCATACTGGTGAGTTAGAGAGAGGACTTTGAAGCTGTCGCTGTGCTATCTTGTTTGTTTTCCTTAATTTTAAGCTGTTTGTCCAGCTTACAGGTCCAAGATGTGTTGCATCGACCTCAGCAGTGTTTATCAACACCAGGGAGGGCCTGAAGCATCCCAGCAGCAGCATGCAGCCAGAGGGATGCTGGCGTGAAACCTCCCCCGAGAGCACCAGAAACCATCAAAGAAATCCTGCCGCGAGGCTGTTTTTCCAGAAGGACCATCCCACTCACATTCACGGCTGTGTGGAGCTGATGCAGCTGTTGGCACACAACTACGCCTCATCTCAGATGCTTTTTTCCTGTCTGCTCATTGCCACATAAATAGTGACACATACCAGGAACGTGGCAGCAGATACTACCTAGAAATACAGTTTCTTACATTTTCCAAGCTTTAAGTCCAGGAAAGTGCATTTGCATTTTCCAAAGGGGAACTTATTTTTTTTTTATTAGGTGCATCTGAACACATCATTTTATCTGCTCTCTTAAAATAATCAAACCTCAGTAGGCTTTTACATGAGTGAAACAGGTTTCAGTTAATGCATAGAGAAGACATCTTTTCCATTCATTCAGTGCATTGCTGAAGTAAGGATGGCTCGTGTGGTGCCTTGCAATAAACTCCCTTGTTGCCCTGCTCTGAAACTGTATGGCTCTTCTGCAATGGTCATGGGTACAACACAGGGCCATAGGTTCCAAGTGGGTAATGTGGCCGAGAGAGCTGTGCCTAAGCAGAAGGAACCTCCCAAAAACCTCCTGCCTCCTGAAAGCTTGTGCCCATTCTGTTACTCAGCTCCACATCTCATGTGCAAAAGAAGAATTACCATAAGAGTTGTAAGAAGGGAAAAAAAAACCCTGTTAGTTGTCTCCAAATAGGAGTTGCTGCAGCATGGAGCAGCAGATCCAAAGGTGTCACCTAGCAGGGGCACTGTGGCAGGCAGCTGTGCTCTCATGACACTGCTGTAAGATTTTATTGCTCCAAATTACACACCACTACTTATCTGCATTTAGCAATGCCAGCAGTTACTCTGGTGAGGCCTCTGTCAGATTCCACTCATGCGTTTGGGGAGAGGGAGAAC
Organism: Agapornis roseicollis; assembly: GCA_002631895.1. Lineage (NCBI taxonomy): Eukaryota > Metazoa > Chordata > Aves > Psittaciformes > Psittacidae > Agapornis > Agapornis roseicollis. Next base: position 30,582 of record NDXB01005075.1, read on the forward strand.
ATCTGATGGGACTCTGTTTGACATCTCTCAGTGCTTCAGCTGTGGTTCACACCATCTGCATCCACTAATGCAGTAATGGAATGACTTCATTTTCCCTGTGACATTTCAGAGGAGATTAGTTTTGCACTGTGTAACTCAAAACCAGACCAATATTTTTCCCCTCTATCCTAAGATGGCCTTAATTCTGCAAACCAGTGACAAATCAGCCAGTCCATGCAGATTTCATTTTATTTTGACCTGAATAAACTCACTACAGTTGTTGACTGCTTCCTGCAGTTTGGTTACTGGCATGATTCAGCCCTGACCTGTGTGACAGATCTCATATCCCAAGGGATGAAATTCCAGGATGTCATGCTTTCTTCCAAGGATGGTCCATTTTCCAGCCTTCCAACAAATAACTACCCATAGCAAACCAAGAAGGGGTGCACCAGTCATGTTTCCATGGGTGATGGCTGTTCCCTGAACCCGAATGGCAGCAGCAGGGGCTGCAGCAGTAAGGAGAGAGGAGCCACTCAAAATCCTCTTGTTTTCCTCAACCAGAAATGTCTCTTTACAAGCTGAGTTGATGCATGCTGAAGCTTAGCTGAGGATGGCTAAAATGTATTTCCAAAGCTGGAGGGTCCTGACCCCTTTCTCCAAGTAAAGGGCATTGCAGCATGCAGTTGCTTTATTGAATTTCTCAGATGAGCAGGTCGAGAGGGTGAGTTAAGTGGAAGGTCCTCAGTCTGCTTTTAGATGTGAGGTGAAGTGAGCAACAAAGTTTTGAAGGGAAAAACAGAGAAGCCCACTAAACAGCAGAAGATGAGCCTATTGCACATCTCAAGGGAAAAGTAGAATGGTGGGCACCTTCAAACCTCACTTCTGAGTTCCCTGTGAGTAAATCCAGCTGAAGGTGAGCTGGTGAGCACCAGCTCCTCCATCAGTGTTGGGCAAGTGGCTCACTCCAGGGACCAGAGCCATGGAGGAATGCAGGAATGGCTTAAAAGGAGATATCCTACTGCAAAACTGCCGCTGCTCTTTAGTCCACAGAGGTGAATTAACTGGCAATATCTAAGATATCTTAGTGCCAGACTAAGGGCATCCGAGGCACAGGCTACTTTAAATAGAAAGAGCAACTTAAAAATCCTTAGGGCCATCACTAGACATGGTGAAATAAATGTTCATATTTTCTTTCCTTCACTGTTATATGTGTTACTTATCTAGCACAACAGTAGACGTGCCTTTCAGGCACATAAGGCCAAAATGCCTAATTTTTGCTTGCATTAGGATTGCATCTTGCCACCTGGCTCAAAGTGGCCCATTTAAATTCACTGAAAGGGTATTTTGCCCACCTACAGATTTGCAAAATGGCCATTTGTGAAATGAGAATCAAATCTGCGCTCAAGCGAATTTACAGACCCTACTGTGCACCATTAAAATAATTGGTTGTAGGCTTCAGCAGGTGAAAACTGGATATTTCTCTGATAAGAAAGATAATTCCCAAATATCCAAGAAGGGGTCACTTGAGACAGACAGCTGCAGGCAGGCAGTATGAGTACTGCCAGGGCTGGCGTTGGTCAATTCCTGGCTGCGTCAGCCACCTGGCTGAATATGTCCTTGCCTTCACTGAAGCCACTGTGTTCAGATAAGAAGGAATTTGCCACAGCCCCAGCACAGCAATGTCCGTGGTCTTAGACAGTAAGTTCTGCCTTGAGCCCCATCCATTGTGGTAGATATCACAGATATAACTTGGGGAAAATATCCGGCCTTTAATTAGATGTTTGATTTCCTGCTCTCTGGCTCATATAATCCAGGGCAAACTGCACTCAATAAGATTCTGAGATGCAGGCTATTAGATTATAGGATATTATATTAAATTATTATTGAGATATTAATGCATTATTGACATAGGAGCTGAAAGGTGTAATGAAGGCATCAAACAAATGTAGACTGGCCAGAGAGGGTCCTGACAGTGCCTGAAGCTAGGCAACCACACTAAAACCGTTACTATGTGGAGCAGTCAGCACTGGGTTCAAATTGATCTTGTTAACCATGCATCAGTTGCAGGATCTGGTGGGAACAGCCCACAGTGCTTCAGACTAGGCACGGTTTTCATCATTCACCCTGGCGAACCACCTGGCAAGCAGATGGATTCAAATAACTGTGCATTATAGCTGCATTTCCATTAGAAAACTAATTCATGAACAGCAAATTGCCCGAATAATTACTGTAATAAACACCAGTGGCAAATACTTAGCAGGAGCAGGGATACCCTCAGTGGCATTTCAGTGGCCACCGCCTCTTGTCCCACTGTGTGGGTGTGTATATGTCAGAAACCATGGAAATCAATACCAATCACCTGTTTTAATGATGCAGGACAGGTTATGTTATTTTGAATTGCGGATCCCTTACACTGTACTGGTGCTGCTGATTTTTTTTCCTTTGAGAGGATTGCTCCCATTGCTTCCTTTGACTGGACTTGTGGTTCCTGGGATATGGCTCCCACTGGTCCCTGCTAAAGGTACATTGGGAAGATCAGCCCTGGTAGTTCATTGTTGCTTAATCTGCAGTGACAGCCAGCTCTTTACACTGATGTATTGAAGTTCTAAAACAAGCCATAAAACCCTCAGCAACCACAGTGATAGCCTCAACGCGGTCACTGCTCACTGCGCTTTGGGCAGGCACATGTGGAGAAGTGGCTCCGCTTCACCCATGGATGCTTTCCATTCAGGGAGAACATTTTGGCAAAACCAAGCCAGCCATACAGATGCTTCAGAGCAGATTTAGAGAAAGTAGCCTGTATCATCTGGCCACCTCCCTTTGTAATGGAACAAGGCAGTGCCGGGCAGTCTCTGGCTGGCCTCTCCCAGTGTTTTCCACATCAGTGGAACATGTAGGGGAAAATCCTCCTCCCAGATTCCCAAGAAGAAATATCTGTAGGATGCCATCACAATCATGACCAATGGCTCCAGCTCTTGACAATAAATGGATTTTACCATATTAGACTTCAAACTTCACAAGTGAGAAAAAAACCCTCCCATCTGTGCTGTTGCACAGATTTTGGAGAGCATGATGAGGAGCCAAGTCAAAATATTGGGAGTTTTGCATTACGTGACCTACTCACAATGACAGACTTGTGAGATGGATGTGATAAACAGGGCGTCTGTCTGTGCAGATTAATGAGACTAATAGCAATGCATTCCCGAGGAATCAAGGCACTAGGCACCAGGGACAGAGGTGCTCGTCTCCATGGGTCTCTTATAAGCCCATGCAGATGGTGAAAGGTCCTGTGATGTGGAATACCTGTGATGGGACAGGAAGCAAGCCTTAGACTTTATGACTTTTCAGATTACAGTGGCCTGAGCTGCTTGGCATTTTGGGAGACAGATGATAGCACACAAGTGGCAGTGCTGCAGTGATGGGCAGAAAGTTCCAATGTACCAAACTGGCTGGTTGAGGAATAGGCGAGCTGGGAACAGTGGGGTTGTGACAACCACCAGTAGCTCTGGGACTGCACACACAGTCAGTGTGGGGACGATGAATGGGGTAGAGAGAATGTACTGTCTCCAGCCCTGGAGGAGAGCAAGACTCAACTAGATAAAGAGCAACTTGGTCTAGTGGGAGGTGTCCCTGCTCATTGCAGAGGAGGTTGAATTAGATGATCTTTAAGGTCCCTTCCAATCTAAACCATCCTATGATGACAAACTAATGTGGTCCAGCTGCATACCTGACCCTGCTTGAGGCAGGAGGTTCCCTCTAACCTGAATTAACCTAAGGGACTCCTGAATCTTGCTGAACTCCTCATGCATCTCTTCCCATCAGGTTGCCCATAACTTCTACACCACACTTCTGAAATGTCTGACATCAGTATTTCTCCACTTCCAGTTGATACAAAATGCCCTCAGAGCTCTCCTTCTCCCTTCCTGCCTCCACCAGCTCTCATGATGTGGGTCAGCTTTTGTGCAGCTGGAGGGAACTGAGGGCAGCCTCAGAGCCGCCTGACTTCCCCTCACCCCTTTCCTCTCAAGGTCCTTGCGCACCTTGGGTCACTCTTGGCTGAGGTCCTTCATGCAAGCTGTTGGGAGGAGCAAAGCACAGCATTGTTCTTTCTGAAGATTTAAATCAAGGAGACATTACAGAGATTATTCATGTTTTTATTAATACTTCAAATTCTTACTGGCCAAAGCCTGTGAAGCAAACAATAATATTAGCACTACTGCCTTTTTCCCCTAAAATTTTCCAGCTACTTTAGATAACTATATATTGTTTCTTCTGCATTTGTTTGTAGAGAAAAGTACATACTGAGAACTACTATATTATAAAGTAATAGGAAACAAGAAAGACTCAAGGAAAGCCCTCTCTGATGATCTTTCCTGGAGATACCACCATGTAAGAAACCATATATGGAGCTGGGTTTACTCATCGGCTATTTGAGAAGACAGCAATTCTTGCTCTTTGACATGGGAAAGCCTTGTATGTTCTCCCTTGTTGATGGCCACGCCAAGCCATGCACTCCATGCACAACCATGCCGCTGCCCCATTAAATGTGTATCCTGAAGCTCCAGGCTGGTTATCACAGCAGGCTGATTATTAAGATCTAATGATGGTCAGAGTGTTCCCTCCATGGAGCAAGCACTGACACTCTGGAGCACAGGCAGGTACATCTGGCAGCACCTGCCCTTTGGAAATACATTTCTCAAATACCTCATTGCATCAATCATCTCTTTGTAGCACAGCGTTGACATCTTTCCTTTCCCAGATCCCTCCCAGTGGGTAAAACATGTACTGGGTTACAGAATAATGGCAATTAAAATGTCTCTTTTATAATTTATAATGCTTCTATAATGGAAATAGCAGAAGTCGCTGGGGCACTGGAACCCCCTGGTATACAGCAGAGAGCTCTGCTAGTGACATCAGGGGAAACAGGCAGAACAGATGAAGCTGTCCTGTGCTTGGCTAACTGAAGAAAAAGAAAATTGTAATAAACTTCAAGGTTAGCCCAGAAAAATATGTCTGGAGAATCAAAGGAGGAAAACTTATGCCTTTTCCCTTTCCTCTCCAAAATGGGCAGGGTAGTCATCTAGGCTTGGAGGGAATCTGCTCAGATACAAATGAAGGATGGTGCCAGCAAGGAGGAAATAATCACCTGGTCATTGCTAATCACAGAGATCTGGGCTGACACTGATTCTTACTGACTGAGACAAAGGCAGAGGATTGTGAAAACATTGGTTTACGCATCAAAAATCTTTTTTATCCAAAAAGCGATTGAGGGATAGGAAGAGACACAAGAGTACCTATGAGCACAGCAGTTGCAGCGCAGAGACTGTGATTTCAGGAGGGAAGATTTCTGTGCTGTGATGGAGTTATAGCTCATCCTTTTATTTAACCTCTCATGCTTAAGCCACGGCCTGCGCTGCTGAGACCTGCAAAGCTTGTGTCAGTGGGCTCTGGAAATGGGACTCTTTCCTGCTTTCCTTCAAAGGGATGCGTGATTGCTACTTTTTTGCCATTCAGCTTCAAGATTTTGCTAATTTTCCATGTTTTAATGAAGATATCACTGGCATGATGCCTGCAGACTAGCTCATGTGCTCACAGTTCTCCAAGCACTTATAGATAGGCTCTGGTTTAGCCATAAACGGGAACAGCACTGTGGAAAAACATCCCTTGCAGAGGAGACATGGTCAAATGTGGGGCTCAGTGAGCTCTGATACGCTAAAAACTGGAGGCTAATTCAAGTCATAGATTGCTGCTGCTTTCTGACCTGGGGTTGCTCTTTGCTCACTCAAGATGAAAGAAAAACCTTTTAAAACTCAATGCATTTTTTCTAATAATACCAAAAGAAGTGCACCCAATTGAATTAATATCCATTTGCTGGGACAGACTCCAAAAGCTGCCTGCAGTTACACCAGAGTGAGCAATTACCCCATTGCCAATAAGCTGTGTTCCCTAGGGGGTAGGCTCCAGTTTCCCCACATCTGTGTCTGGGATGAGAGCACAGGCTCCTGCATCCCCAGGGCAGCCAGCATCCCTGAGCCTCAGGTCCAAAACTATGGGAAGGGATCCTTCTGAGCTGTGACTATTCATCACCTCACAAAGATAGGTCACTTTAAGTTGATTTTGCTTTATTTTAACAATTCACAGAGAAGAAAAAATAGCAGAGGAAAATCAGAAAAAATGAGGGTAATGTGATCAGGTCTTATGTCTGATTATATTAGACTAAGTATCAGTACAGCAACTTGTTCAGCTGTGACATTTTTCAGCACAAATATAGAGGAAGAGTCAATGCTGCCCTTGGCTGCAGTATTAAATATTTACCTATTAGAAATGGGAACAAGAACTGCGTAAAAGCCAGCTTTTTGTGACAAAACAGTCTCTAGCCAGAGTTATTTTCTTTGTTGTGGATTATATAAGCTTCAGGTTCTGGGGAGAAGGATACTGGCAATTAAAGCTTTTGTCACGGGGCATCCTGCCCAGGTCCCAAGGGTTGTGATGAGGTGGCCACAGGGCCTTGTGAGCATCCCTGCCCTGGTTATGGCTTTGGGTCAGAAGGGGGGGAAAAAGGCCATAAATACGTATAATTGCTGGGGACAGAGCCAAGCCCCACTCGGGAACGTGTTGGGTGACAACCACAGTGACGCAAGGGAGTGATCTCAGGTGCTCCTCCCCCATGCTGGGGCCATTTTTGACAGCAGGCAGGAAGGATGGATTTCAGTGATCTGCAGCTGGCAGCAAGCCTGATAACCTGGCACGCTAACATTTATGTTCTCATGTCTAAGTCCGCACTTAATTACCAGCTCAAGTGCCAGGAGTGTCTGTCAATTTGTCTTTCTAATATCTTCCCTTTTTCTTCTTTTTTCTCCCCCCATGGGTACTTTGAAGAACAGATCCCAGCTGCCAGAGTTCCTGCAGCTTGACAGGGAAGATAAAGGTCTGCTAACAGTGCCCAACGGAAAATGTAAGTCAGCACAGAGGCATTGTCTTTGCTGATATCGGTAGGAATCAGGCTGGGAGGGAGAACTTTGCCTCTGCTGGACCTCTCCTTCAACTTTAGCTTCTATAAGGGGTAGGTGTTTACTTTTTTCTCCTGTATCTGTGATAATAAACCAAAATGAATACATCCCCCAATTAATTTTCCTTTATTATCACAGAGCTGGGTACACTTGTGCAGCAGGCAGATGAACCCTGAGTTTCCTCCTATATATCACCTATATATAAGGGTATGTGTGGTGTATGTTGTTTCTTAGTATTGATCAGAAACAGTCTGCTAAGGACACAGGCCTCTTAAAGCAGACCACTTTGCCTTATTTCCCAAGTGGCTGGCCTGCTGAAGTCAATAGGAATGCTTTCATTGATTTAGATGGGATTTTGATCAAGCCCAATCATGCTTCCCAGATTTACAGTCCTTCTTCTAAACAGCAGGTTTAAAAAAAATCAACCCCAACATCTTTGACCAGAAGGAAATGCCACTGCCAAGAGAAGCATCCAACAGCACCATCAGACACACCGCCTGCTCCCAATGGCACATGAAACGTCCCTCCCACCAGTGCTTGTAGGAAAGGCACCAGTGACTAGCCCTCTCCTGTTCCCTGTGATACATGACCTTAGAAAGTGCTGAAAGTAGTTGGATTTAGGTTAATCAGAAACTTTGCATAGCAATTTTTTAATTGAAAAATACCTTTTTTATTTCAAGCCTGAAGATTATTGAAAATTTCCAAGGGCATTCTCTGGGAAATGATTATATAATGACTGCCTTTTAATATCATATGGTGATATAAAATAATAGACAAAGTATCAAATCCCACTCCTCAAATTACATGTCACATTTTTGCTCAAATCAGTGTTTTCTGAGAAGATCAGCTAGGGGAGCTCCCCCTGCAGAGCTGGAACTAGTATCAATTTCTTTTACATAAAGGTGTTTAGACCAGCATTGTTTTAGAGTTTGATCTACAAGTCTGCAATATTTAGTGCTTCTAGAGGCAGGGCTCTGAATGCTGCCCATACCCACCCACCAAGGTGATACACAGAAACATACTTTTGCATCTGTGTTGCTTTTTCCCTCAGCTGCATGTTTATATTCCAATGCTTAAGCCATTGTAAAATTCAGAGTACTATGTAGAGATGTAAGTGCAAGGAATGTAACAGGGCATGGAGGGACAGACAGTCCTATATCTTGCTCTGCTGGGCTGACAGAAACAAGGAGTGGGCAAAAGGAGAGAGAAGGCAAGAATAAAATGAAATAAAGAAGGGGCAGGGAGCAAAATACAGAGTATCCAAGTGATAAGAATGACTGTCAGGGAAAGCATAGGTGTTACAGTAAATGTTGTTTAACATCTGAAGCTGAATTGTTGGTCAGTTTGTGCTGAATCAGTCTCCTAGGCAGCTCTAACAGAAGAGGTGTCCTTTTCCCAGAGAACAAGATACTTCTGTGGTAAGCAAATTTGGTGAGCATCTTCTCATATAATGAACTTTGTAAACCTGATTATGTAAAGCATGTTGTGAAAAAAACAATTAAATTGTTTCTGATAGAGATACTTAATGTGGGAAGAAGTCAGGTCCAGGGAATTAGCATTAGCTTTGGGATGAAACTTGAAGTGTTGGTGCAATGCTAAAACTTAAATTTCCTATAGTAATAACACATCAACTGATTTCTCAGTGGCAATGGACTTAATACTACAGCCTTGCTCCTTTGCAGCAGACTGGCTCCAAGCACTGAAATGCCTGTGCTGCAAGAACCCCTTGGTCGCTGTCTTTCAGTATCTGTGTGCAGTGAAGCCATGAGCAGTGCTTGCCCGGAGTGGCACGTGCTGCTTTCCCTTGGTGTTTTGCTGCCCTCAGCCTGGCATTGCTCTCTCGGACCCAGGATGCTGTAGGAGGTACCTGGATCTATCACAGACTGCAGGCAGTGGGAAATAGAGCCCTGAAATCACTCTTGACTTAGCTATAGAATTTCAGTTTCTGAGTCACTTAGGCACACTTGAAAATGTTATCACTGACCTAATGATGCTGCTAGCACCAGGTCCTGTGAGTGGCTACAGAGAGCTGGCAAGGGCTTAGGTAAAAAGTGGAGATGCTTATTTTTCCCAAAGCTAGCCTAATGCACTTGATACTATATAGCTTGATGGTACTGGTGGGAGGCAAAGGAAGTAGTTACAGCCTGCATTAATTTCAGTTGCTCTTTAATTATCCACTACACAATCTAAATTACATATTCCTTTCTCTTCTCAACTTCTGTTACCTCCTAGATTGAGTGCTGAACATGACAACTGATTTAATTAACTTGACTCACAGTATTTTTATGAGGGTGGCTCTTTAGCTTTTTAAGATCTTAGTGATGAAGACTCTTGAGCTATGTCAGGAAGGAGTGTTGAGGTTCTCCTGTCAGTGCGGATGCTGGTCACAGCCTGCTGAACAATTTGAGGGTGACTATCCCATTCCCACCATGCTGTGTGATATTAATCAGCAGGTTTGTGTCAGATTCTGAGTTATTTAGGCTTTACCTTACATGGAAAAATAGCATTAAACTGCTTGGAAAACAATTGGAGTCACCAAGGACTGTGCAGCCTGTGGTTGGCTCCAGCTAAGGCTGGTGAGATTCCAAAGCTGGGACACCCTTGGTAGACATTGTCTTCATGCAAATTCACCAAAACCACATAAACTAAAAGGAATGAGCCCTTGGCAAATGGTAGGTGCAAGATCAGTATCTGTGTGGCATTTCGGGTGGTAGAGGGAGGTGGGAAGTTGGTGAAGTGACACTTTGCTGGGGAAAGACATGACCATGTTCTGGCTGTGTGTTTGGGCAGCTTCAGTAACAGATCATGTACTACTCACCAGCATTGCCAAAAAATAGATAGTTTCTGTACTTCAGGAGTGTCCCATGAAAGAGATGAAGCAGTAAGAGGCACATTATCATTGTCTGCTTGAGCGTATAGTCCCCTTTGTCCCGTGTTTAGCAGTAGCAGTCAATTTTTCTCCTTCATAGTAACTGGTACAGATGTGTTTTGACTTGCAGCCTGGGAACAGAGCTGATAATACTGATGTTTACTCTGACCAAGGACTTTGTGAGTCTCATGCTCTGCCAGGGAGGAGGGGAAGCTGGGAGGAAGCAGAGACAGGACACCTGACCCAAACTGACCAAAGAGGTATTCCATGCTACAGCACGTCATGCCCAGGATGTAAACTGGGAGTTATCCAGAAGGGCTAGTTCACTGCTCTGTATCGGTCGGTGGGTGGTGAGGTGCTGTATTCTCTTCCCTTGTTATTTCCCTTATCATTATTATTACTATTGGTGGTAGCAGCAGGGGTCTGTGTTATACCTTATTTACTGGACTGTTCTTATCTCAACCCGTGGGAGTTACATTCTTT
>NDXB01005075.1:40973-105721 GCA_002631895.1 Agapornis roseicollis
CAGCAGTGATTTGTGTTCTGCCTTAGTGACTGGGCTGCTCTTATCTCAACCGTGGGAGTTACATTCCTTCGATCTCCTCCCCATCCCTCCGGGAGCAGGGAGGGGGGGGGGAAGTAGAAGCTGGGTTTAAACCCTGACACCCTTCATAAATATACATAAGTAAATAAAGGTGGTGGGAGATAGCAAAGCAGGGAAATGCATTGATAAAAATGAGATGTGAAATATGCTCTTGGCAGATCTTGGTGGTACCAGTATGGAAGCATGTCATTGCCTCACACTCTTCTCTCTTCTGAAAACAGTGGCTGGCTTGGGTCAGTGAAAACAGTTTTCAGCCAGGAATGCTTCATATGCAGTGGTCACAGACATAAACTCCAGTTACAACTTCATTTTGGCCACAGACACAGCCCACTTCAGTTTTTCCCAGTAGTATCTGTACCCAGTGAGAGTGCAGAAACAGTCAGTAAGACAGACCTTTGCCATTTGCTTGGTTCCTCCAGAAGCCAGGTTTTCCAGCTCTGCATTTTGAGCAGCTTGAGCCTTGTAGGTTATTATTTGCAGAAAATAACCAAATGAGATTCTATATTCAATGAGCAAAGAGTGATCTGACTTTTGCATGCCAATCCTGGCTAGGCCTCAGCATTATATTACATCCAAGATCATCAGTGTGAAGCTGAATGCTTCTGGTAGAAGAAAGCATTGAGCAGCCTCTATTGCTTGGGGGTTAAACCCAGGTGATGTAAAGACCTTGTTAAGGCATCAGATGTGGTATCAGACCTCAAATTCTCAGACAAATGGATTTTTAATCTATATGAGAAGATTTTTAAACTGCTTCCCAGGACTGAGCTGCTTCTCAGTCCCTCAGGTGAATTGCAGGGATGTGTTTGGGTTTTAAAAACAACCTTCATAAGCCAAAGTCAGCAGGATTGACTTAGCTTCATGCCTTTCCAGAGCACTACACATTGCTTACTGAATTAGGAGCTTTGTGGGTATGAATTTGCTCTAAAATTCTCACACAAGCCTGACCCAAAAGCCGTTTCTGTGCTCCACAGAGGCCACCAAAGTATTTTTCAGTAAGGAGCTGGTGTGCTGTATTTTTTGATGCTTTTGTCTCGCCTCTGCTCTGCATGCTGCATATTTCCTTAATTTTTCCCACTTGTTCTTGAACTATTGTTGGGTGTGTTTGCATTTAGCTCTGGCTCTAATCATCTGTATTGCTAATGACTGACTCATGTATGCTAATTAACATCCCATAACATCAATGTGTATTTTTGCATACATCATACATGTTGTTTAACACATTCTGTGCAAGGATATCCCCAGAAAGCAGATGCAGGGTATGTGGTATAGGCAAACACGAGATGCCAGCCTGACTGTGTAAGGGAAGAGGTCGGAGATGATTTATACCTCCCTCAATTGCTAAATGACCTTGCTGATAGCAACCATTAGCTCTACAGGGTTAAATCCCAGGAGACAATACGTTCAATGCTGATATGACAGGACGTACTTTATATGCTGTGCTAAACACATGTTAAAAAAACAGCTACAAGAAACCAAGACACTTTTTGATGAATAAATATAGTAGGTGTCTGGTGACTGAGAGCAAAAAGGCTGCCATAGCAAAAAGCAGTTATTGGATACCTAAGAAAACTGCAATTTCTAATCCATCCTGGTATTAACTGCCATAAACATTTCATGAATGCAAGCTTGCACACCCTCAGGGATGAATCAAGACCACTCTGCCCTGGGTTTATCTTGGCTGCACAAATGTTTCTGAGCAAGTTGGGCTTTGAATTTCTATCAGGAAAGCTGTGGCAAGGGTACGAAGGTATTTATGGGGTGAGGTGGTGCTGGCTTAACACGCTTCAGTTGACCCTGTCCCTCCAACCGATCCTCTGCAAATCTCACATTGTCAGGTTTTTAAGGTCAGTTGAGAAACAAAAGCCAGGAGAGGAAGCAAGCAATGTTTTGAAGATGCTGTGGGGGTTTTGTTGTGAAAACATCTAAAATTTGACCTTTAGTTTCTTCATGACTCATCCCTTCTGGGGTGGGATTGGGCTAATACTATTCCTGGAACTTCTGAAGGTAAGTGGCAGATCTGGAGCTACCTAGGTGCTGTCACCTGGTGCAGATGGCACCTCAACCCACTCCCCGGTTCCCTCAGTTTGTCATTTGTCACTCCCAATATCCAATTTTCTCTATTTGATCTGGTATCCAAAACTCTTCCTGCAGCTCCTGATATTTAAAGCATTTTTTTCCTATATGTTTGCCTTGCTAGCTCTCCCATCTAAATTTCATGCATAATAGTATCTTTTCTCTGCTTCCCCCATGTGTTATCACATGCCTTTTTCTCAGTATTTTTTTTAATTTAACACTGATTCCTATTTACATATGTGTTTTGAATAGATGTGAAGTGAAACTTATGCCCAAAACAAAAATATTCTATAGAATGCAACACACAGATGCTTTGTAGTGTACATCCTAGTGTGGAGAGTTGCCCAGCAAGAAGCTTTAAAAAAATAGGCCAAATAAGCATCCTCAAAGAACCAGCTGCTGCTCATATCCCTGACTTATTTTGGCAGTGCTGGCTAAATCAGCTGACATTCAGCAACTGAGAAAATAAGTTACTCCTGCCTATTTAATACAAAAATAAATGAAATATTTCAAAACCCACAAGCCACCAAACAAAAACCCCACCAGCTCACGAACACTGTGATAAAATAACGTTTCCAAAGTTTGTCTGGAAAGTGGCATGGGAGGAAAACATTGCACAGAGAACATCTCCCTCTGGGTGTTGCAATCCGGTCCCCACCCTAGGGCTGGAGGGAAGCAGGCGCCGAGCCAGCCCCCGTGGGCTGCTCTCCCTGCCTGGCTGGGGCTGGCCCTGCTTCTCTTTCAGCACATAAAAGGAGTTAAATTGGTTTTGACCTTAACTCACTCTTCTTTCTTCTTTTTCCCCCCTACTTTTTTTTTTTCCTAGGAAATCATTATGATCGTACAACTGGCAGGTCAGAGAAACATCCCCCAGCTGGAGGCTGGCTTGACAGAATTATGAATTACAGATGTTGCCTGTGTGAGCCGCTGGATTTCTGAGCAGGGTAAGGAGTCCCTGGGGTGGGCTCCGGAGCTGTGCCTGCTGCTTCGGCAAGCCTACAGGGAGAGCTTTTTTATTTTCTACTCTAAATGAACTTTTAACCATTTGGGGTTTACCCTGTGTATTAAAGATGAGTAACATAAGACAGGCAAGGATGAAGCAGAAGAGCCAGATCCTCAAGTAGGGCAACTGCTTTGCTGCTGCTTCTGCCTTAGTGGAAGCATGGGGAGTCTTACAAAAACAAGGCTTCAAGGTTTGGACCTTTCCATTAGTTTTAGCACCTCAAACCTTGTTGTCAATGGAAGCTGTTAGCCATCATGGACTGAAGAAAGCAGCATTTAATTTGTAGTTTTTATAGTTAAAAGCATTCAGCTATAAGGATAAAAAGAGCAGTGTTTAAATATTGACTTTTGATCAAATTTTACTGATGCCAAGTTGAAAGCACAGTGATAATTATTCTTTAAATAGCTCTATCAGTCCCAAGCCGTTGGAGCTAAACTAAGCTCCATGTGTTTTTGAGATCCTAATTTACAGTCTGGAGAGCAGAGGCACTATCATCTCTATGGCCATATTTCTATGGCCCATTATTCAGTGCGGATGATTAGACCTTGTTGCCACCTATATGCCACTCAGGTTTTAGAAGAAAATGCTATATTTGGGTTGCGGGGGGTGGGGAGGTGGTGTATTTATTATTTTTTTTCATGCACAAATGTTTGTTATTATTCTGTGCATATTATCCCCAGAAGTCAACTTTGACTTTTGAGACAAGCTTGTTATTGAGAAAGGACCTAAGTACCTCCATGGATGTACTCTGCTGGATGAATTCACTTCTTATGCCTTTCAGTGACTCTCCTGAATTCTTACTGTGGCTTCTGATCCCTAGTTTACCAGATGTCACTTTAAAAACACGAAAATTCATTAATAACTTTTGGCAGATCATTAGCACCCTTAACAGCTGGTGCAAAAGCATGCTGGAGAGGGACTTTGTTAGAGCAAATAGTGACAGGACAAGGGGCCTTAAACTCTCAGAGGGGGCATTTAGATTAGACATTAGGAAGAAGTTCCTCCCTGTGAGGATGGTGAGGCACTGGCACAGGTTGCCCAGAGAAGCTGTGGCTGCTCCATTCCTGGAAGCGTTCAAGGCCAGATTGGATGGGGCTTTGAGCAACCTGGTCTTAATGGAAGGTGTCCTTGCCCATGGCACGATGGCTGGAACTAGGTGATCTTTAAGGTCCCTTCCAATCCAAACCATACTATGATACATGACACACACAGGAATTTGAGCTTGCTCAACCTCAAGAGGAGAAGATTGATAGGGGAATGAAGAGGCTCCTACTGTACCTGGTTGATGGGACATGGTGGAGCTGGGTTACCTGTACCTGTTCAGCCTGGCAGGAGCACAGGGCTGGTGAGGATGACTCTAGATATTACTTTCAGCTGTCTTCAGCACTTTCCATGCATGGTCATCAGTGGGATGCATGGGTAAGCCCTACTACTCCCTGTGACCTCTGGATCAGTGGGGACATTGGGACCATCCTCATTTCTCATGTGCTTCTTGGAAGACTGATGGGGACACAAGACACATCTTTTTGCCTTGAAGCCTCAGCTTTGGCAGAGTCAGGTACAGATACATGGCATGCAGATTGACAAATGGGCAGTGAGTGTTCCAGGCACCTTCCTTCAGCAGGTCTGAAGCAGAGCTGCAGTGCTGAAGGTGCCCTTCGTTTCTCTCCAACCTTCTTCCCAGCTCATGCCCCTTCACCTATTGCCAAACAGCCAACAGAAGACCCAAAGTTTACATTTTTCAAGAGAACACTAAAAGCAACAATTTCCTGTGCTCTTATTACCCAGACACCCTGCTCAGTGAGCCAGGCAGCTTTACGGGTTGGAGCAGGCTTCCCATTCCTGCCTGCACCGTGGGGAGCCCCAGCCTGCATGGGCTGGGGACCAGGGATAATGAGGTCTTCACACTTTAAGGAAGCTGGGGGGAAGGTGTTAGATCCCTCTTATACAGCTGGGATGAGGGTGTGAGGGAACATTAAAGGCTCTGAATGGAAAACAAAAACAGAAAAGGTGAAAAAACCCACCTCAGTTCAAAAGAAAATAAAAAAGAGAAATAAAAGAGAAGAAAAAAAAAAGGGGGTGGGTGTGGAGGCACTGTCTGATGCTGAACACAAAAGCTCTCACTGCTTCCTGCATCCTCTGGACATGTGAAAGACTGCTGTGTCCCTTGGGTGTGTAAGAAGGAGGGGAGCAGAGGACACAGAGAGCATTGTCTTTAGGATATGATGCTGATAACCATTCCCAAGCAAGCCCCCTTTCATTGGGGTTATTATAAGCTGCTCACCTCGAGGGAGGTGTTTCAGTTTGCAACCTGGTTTGCAAACAGAGCCTCTTGCAGTCAGACACCTCAAAGGCATGTAAATGAATAACATGGAAAACTTGTCAGGACCCTGCTACGGCCCTTTAGTTTTGCTTTCTTTGGTTGGGATTTTTTTCCAGAGATCTGTTTGAAAGCTGTTTTGGAAAAGACGTGTGAGAAAAGCTGCCACCAAAGGGCAACGCTGAGAGCAGCCTCTGGCCAAGGTGGCTGCTGAGTTCAAACAGTGCTCTGCCAGATGTTGGGGGGAGCAAGCTGCTGCTGCCCACCCTGCCTGCACCTTCCCCAAAGGACAGGGACCACAAGCATGGGGTGGTTTGTGACCTGTGGGATGTGCCTACTAGAGGCTGTGGGAGTTGCTGCAGGGGTAACTGCTCATCCCCAAACTAAAAACCAGAGTAATGAGATGTCCTGTGCCCTCGTTTGATTCAAAATGCCCTGAGATATGCTTCTGCAATGCAGCAATTGCTTTTCACTTAGGGAGTGAAGAAAACCCATCCTGATCAAAACACCTGCCGCACTTCTCTCTGGAAGTTGGTTTATTTCTCACAAAACTCCTGAAGGAGTGAAAATGAGCAAAAATCATCATGAGGTTTGAAGCATGCTGCAGTTAGAGACTGCTTTGGGGTGGGAGAAGGTGGGTTCCTCCTGCTGAATGAAGTTTTTGGACTTTGCTTTACCCAAGCTGTTATTTTCCCAGAATTTTGCTGTTCCTGAGAGTAAGTCATCAATTATAAATCCAGTGTCCCTCCAAACTTGCTGGACCTGTACTCATACAGCACTGGGTAAGCCAAAATATGAGCAGAAGGATATATGCAATGTGCACAGCAGCCATTTCCTCTGTATCTGGTCTCCCTCTTCATTAGCCTAGTCTGTCCTTACAACATTTTGCTATATCTGCATGGACCCAAACTCCTGACGCTGGGCTGAGCCGGCTGCAGCTCAGGGCAGCCCATGAGCAGGGCAGCAGAGCTTGGGGACTGGGAAGAAAAGGCACAGCCGCACTGTGGAGTGCAGCTTAGAGGAAAGAAAAACACTTAATCAAGAAATTCTATAACAGTGAAAGACCCAGACCTAGTCAAGGGATGGGTTTTTTTCCTTTCTGTTTAACTTCTCTCCAGATGGCCCAGAGACCCCTGGCAGCAGCTAGAAACCAAAAAGGTTTTGAGACTGAGAGAAAAAGTACATGAGCCCCAGACAGTTTGATTGCTCAAATATTTTTCAAAGATTAGTTTTGTCAAAGCAAGCACCAGGGAGAATAAATCACAGGGATTTGAGCTTCGCTTCATCCAGACTCAATAGCAGTACAGAGATGGCAATTAGCTAAAGCTGCTATATCACATGCGAGAGCATCCTATGTAGATGAGGAACATTTCTTCTGTGTGGTTAAAATACAGACATGCATTTGTCACATCCAAAAAATTTCTGGCTGCAAGGCATCACAGAGATGAGCCATTTGTTCCTCTGGTTTCAAAAGGTAATTAAACAACTGTTATTACCCCCCAGAAAGCAGCTTAGAGAAGCCATCCATTTGTCAGTGCTGTTTGCAGAACCCAGGGTTTAAAATTAAGAGAAAAAGAAGTACTCATTTCAGTGATCTTGGTTATATCTGACTTTGAATGTTTTCTCATCTCAATCAGTTTTAAATTCTATAGCTCTGAGTAGGAGGAAGGTCCCTAGGTTGCTTCAGAAGAGCTGCTTCTTGTGCCCAGAGCCTGCTGTGGAGCTTGGGTCCCTATGTCTTCCTGCAGACCATGTTCCAGAGGACCAGTGCAGGGCTGACAGCATCCTTTCAGAGGGCTTCCTTTCTCCATCCCTTGCAGGATGAGCATTGAATGCTCCTTGCAAGCTGCTCCTTACAGGAAAAGCTGCCGCAAACTGTTTTGGACTAGCACTGGTAGGAATGTATACTCTAGCTTCCCTCACCTAGGGTTCATCTTTACAAGCATTTTCCAACCTCTCTGTTTAATGCATTTCAGTCTCATTAATAGAGCATAAGTATAGCACAGCTCTTGCTTTGCTCCATCAGACTCAGCCTGTGAGGCTTTTTTAAATGGCCACATACAACAGTGATTGTTTTGCCTTGGCTTTATATATAGCTGCTCTT
Organism: Agapornis roseicollis; assembly: GCA_002631895.1. Lineage (NCBI taxonomy): Eukaryota > Metazoa > Chordata > Aves > Psittaciformes > Psittacidae > Agapornis > Agapornis roseicollis. Next base: position 48,552 of record NDXB01005075.1, read on the forward strand.
TGCTACTGTCTGTGTCTGAGCCCTGCAAAGGGCTTGCGGCGTGAACACAGAGTATGGTCCAGGACACTGATGCTGTGTATTTGTAGGTTCATTTGCTGCCCACAACCTTACCAGATGTGAAAGTTTTCATATTGTTTCTATTTTCTCTAATTTTCCCATGCAGGGAGGATTGATACAAATAAGTGTGCTTTATTGATCAGGGATAGAGCAACCTGGAGTTTTGTGTAGATGCCTTTTAAAAGACCTTTACACATCTTCCATGCACACATTTATTTAAAACAGTTTCAATGCAAATATTCATTGGGATCTTTGAAGGAACGATTTGTGAACCCAGGTGCACAGGTAAGGTAACATGTCTGGAGCAGATATTACTTTTTATGAAGAACTTCTAATTATTTTGGTTTTGAGGTGAAAGAAGATATTTGGTTTGTCTGAAATCTGGGTCTTTGAGGATCTGGTGGTGAGTATGTTTACAGTGTTCAAGATGACCTGTATGAGAATTTATTGCTGTTTCACTAATCTGGTCAATAAATAGTCACCAGCAGCTCCTTTGATTCCACAGCACTGCCAGCCACAGCCAGATGTGCTGCAGAAAGAAAGGGTAAGAGGAAGGGAAAAGGGAAGGGGAAAGAGAAAAGGCTCTTCTTTCCACAGCCAGCGGTTTGATGCCATGTCTCGTGGGACATCCAGGGAGCCCCTCCCTCCCTCTCACCCACAACCAGCCCCTATGCTGCCCCACGTCCTTGCGCATTCACCAGTATTTGCTCCCTGCTGTGATGAACCTATGGCGTGACACAAAAAAAACCCCAGATACCCACTCAGACATGATTTTCTGGGTGATTATATAAATAACTGAGTTATATCACCAAGCATTCCAGCTTAGCTAGAGGTAACTGCACAAAATTAAGCTAAATAGCCTAAAGACAAGAAGGAGGTGGCAGTAACTTTCTAATGTTAGCACTAACCCAGCAATTTCTAGTGTTTGCATGCAGTATTATTTTGGTGGCTGCCTTGGGGCTGGGGCGTAGAGGCATGCTGGCCTGATTATAGGGGTGATAAAATGCTGATTGAAGTGAGGAAGGTGGAAAATAGAATGTTGGGCAGTACAAAACCTTTAAACTTCCTGGGGTGGGATGTTAGCTGTGTTGCCAGCATGGTAGTAGCCTCATAGGAAGCAGGACATGCCAATGGCTCCTGTGTCAGAAGAAGGTAAGGATGAAAGGGAAGGAGAGCATTTAGAGAGGAAAAATACTAATTAAACAAACACTACTTGAACAGCAAGATACAGTAGGTAAAAAAGAACATCTACTCTAAGGACTCTCCAATCACAGAGTGAGTAACTATCCCACTGTCCTAAAACACAGGGCAGCCTGAAATCCTTGGGAAACATAGCATGACCTCACGGGTCCTGCATCCTAGCACACAGATGCAGTTACATGTATGTGAGCTTAGCCAAAAACTCCTTTCGATGTTTAGATGCACTGACGCTGCAAAGATCAGTGTGTTCACGTGTGCTTAGGCAGAAACCTGACAGAAGCAACTTTGAGGCAATGTCTGTCATTTTTAATACAGTGTTTAGGCACCAGAGATGACCTGAATAGAGAAAGTGAAGTTCTGTATATGAGACAGATTTATTTTCAGGACAGGCTGGGATTCATAGCACTTGCCCCTGGGAGAAGCTCCATTTAATTCAGCAGGACTCCTTCTGGACCTTAGTCACATGTTGTTCCCACATTGGTTCTGCAGAGATCTTTTCATCAGATATGAAAAGAGAGCAAAGAGCTCTATATTTATGAAGGGTTGTACTGAAATGTAAGAAATTAGTAGTTTCAGACCAGCTGCTGCCAAGACCTACATTCCTACAGGGAGGACATGCGCAGTTGAGGAGAGGCAGAAACATGGGCTCTGGCTGGGTCAATTTTAACATCCTTGTGAGACCTGTCCTCAAATCACCTCTGGAATCCCACTGCAGGATCTCCTCAGGGAAAGAGCAACAAAGTCTGGTCAGAGCACCCACTGCTGTGGTCCCAGTGCTCACTGGAGAGGGAAGCACCAACTGTAACACAGATACTTGCTTAAAATGTCAGCAAGAGACCCAAAGAGCCAAAGACATATACACACAGACACACATATAGAGGTATATGTATGTGTGTATATAAATATATATATACATATAAAATCATTGAAACATTTAGGTTGAAAAGATCTTTAAGGGCACCAAGTTCAACTGTTCAACCAGCGCTGTCAAGTCCGACACTAAACCATGTCCCTAAGTGCCACATTTACATGTCTTTTAAGTACCTCCAGGGATGGTGACTCCATCACTTCCCCAAGGCAGCCTGTACCAATGCTTGACAACCCTTTCAGTGAAGGTATTTTTCCTAAATTCAGTCTAAATCTTCCCTGGCTCAACTTCAGGCCATTTCCTGTTGTCTTATTGCTCAGTACTTGGGAGAAGATACAAACACCCACCTCAAGACTTGTGCTCCAGACCCTTTACCAGCATTGCTGGCCTTCCCTAGACCCACTCCAGCACCTCAATATCTTTCTTTCAGTGAGGGACACAAAACTGAACACAATATTCAAGGTGTGGTCTCACCAATGTCAAGTAGAGGGGGCAGATTGCTGCCCTAGTGCTGCTGGCCATGTTATTTCTGATACAAGCCAGAACACCATTGGCCTTCTTGGACACCTGGCCATACTGCTGCCTCATATTCAGCCGCTTTTGACCAGAATCTCCAGGTCTTGTTTTCCTGGACAGCTTTCCAGCCACTCTTCCCCAGGCCTGTATTGCTGTGGGGGGTTGTTGTGACCCAAGTGCAGGACCTTGCATTGAGCCTTGTTGAACCTCATACAATAGGCCTCACCACATTGATACAGCCTGTCCAGATCCCTCTGAAAATCCTCCTTACCCTCAGGCAGATCAACAGTCCTGACCAACTTGGTGTCAGCTGCAAGCTTACTGAGAGTGCGCTTGATCCTCTTGTCCAGATCATTGATAAAGATATTAAACAGAACTGGCCCCAATACAGAGCATTGGGGAACACCATATGGGTTTTTCTATATGGGAAAATCTTGTCTGTGAAGCACTTCTCTGTAATGAGGTGGTTCATTCCTTCTGGGAACTAAATCTGAATTATTTTATTTGCTCAGTCTTATCTGTTATGCTTAGTGCTTGGCAAATCACAAAAGACAGTCTTGTGGCATTAGCAGGCAAATAACAAAAAATGCTTTAATAATGATATAGCCATGTGTAAGGCAAGGAACAATGGAGATGCAGAGTGGGGAATTGCTTTTCCTGTAAGGACAATTCTGAATGGCCCTATGTTGGAAAATAGCTGGAGATATCTAAATGTGAAGAATACGTAACTGGGATTTTCTCTGCCTGGCAGCACCTCTCCCAAATAACTCATCATTGCTGTATATAGGCTATGATTCACACCGAAGGAAATGATGAATTTCAGACCACACTGCGCATTTCCCTCAGCCTTTTTTATATCATTTGGTCAAACGATTATTTCATATTCTTTGTTTCAGCTGTGATGAGAAAATAATAGGTGATTGAATCATTTCCGCTTATCTTCAAGTTATCACATTAAATGCCTACCCAACTGCCTGAGAAATGACTTACTGCATCCAGTTATTGTATTAAAGGAGGCACGGTAGGCTGTGGGTGGCTATTTCAGTACATACAGTTTTTTTCACTGTAAGTCTCCTTTTCAAGTGTTTTACAAGCACTCCAGACCTGGGAGATTCCCAGCCTCCCACTGACTTTGCTAACAGCCCAGCAAGAGCTAGAGGATTTCTATTTGCAGAGGCTCCTGTAATACTTGATTTGAAGAATTATGTAACTGCTTCACTTTGCAGAAGATGCCAAAACTTACGGAGAAAAGGAGAATAATGTAAAAGGTGGGAAGAGCTCACTCATGTTATGTGGGTATTCAAAGGTGCTTCATAGGCATCAGAAAGAGACTTCCTGACCCTTGTCTTCAACTCCAGGGAGGAGGGAAACACCACATGTGTCATCAAGGGAAAGCTCTCACTTACCTCTTCTCCCTTTCCAGTGTATTTCTGAATCCCTGGCTCATTTTCCTTGCAAAAAGTCACTTAATTATCTTAATACATCACATCTCCCAGCAAACCCTGCCAAGACCCTACGGTGGGCATCTTTTATGACTGTAGTTAGGGAGACCATAAGAAAAATAAGAGACCAACATATCCCTCTGGAGCAGGCCACTTGTTCTCTTCTTAGTGTGTCCTAAAATCTATTTTTTGGGGGGTTGCCATACCCTTTTTTCTTTTCCCCCTTTCTCCTGGGAGCTTATTTGCTCCAGTGCTCCTCCCAGCTAATTTGTCCCATGTGTATGCCACCCCATGTGCCAAACCTTCCTGACAGCATGCCTCATAGGCACTTCCTAAGCTTTGCAATTATATCTCTCAACTTTTTCAATCCCTCATATGCACCTCTGCTAGCAACTCATCTGTACAGCTGCTTTCCTCCTTCCTTTAAGCTTTCCCACGGCGATCCCACCAGCGCTGCTGCTTCCATCTCCACTCTGCTGAAAAGCCTATTATTATTTCTGCCTTCCTCACTGCAGCTGGGCATTAAACTAATAGCTTAAATTATTTTTCCACAGTAACAACCTAATCCTTCCTCTTATCAGTATAGCAGATTAGTTTTCCCAAGCATGGTTAGTACCTTGTCTTCTCCCTAATTATACAGAGACAAATTTTGCTCCCAAATGAACACAGCTTCAGAATTACTGTCCAGCAAAGCCCCAAAGCAAACTCATGACTTGGAGAGCATCTTCCTACTATCCTGCCTTGTTAAGCCAAGGCAGATGCAGAGTATATTGCATGTCAACTATAAATACACTTCAGTCTCTCCAGCTGTGATTTACTGAATGCTTCCCCATCACTTGTTAGTAGCAAGGAGCTCTACTAATCAGAACAAATTGGAGTAAATGCCTTCCTTCAACCAAGGGCCAGCCTGCTTGGCCGTGAATGTTTCTGTGGCAGGACAAGTAGAAATAACTTCCCAAACAATTACAGCAGAGCGTGAGAGCTGCCATATTTCTGCCTGACAGTTCACAGTTGGACTGGGAGCTTGCAGCATCTTCACAGCTTAATTACAAGCAAAAGATGTTGTTTGTTACAGCACTGCAAAGCACAGTTGTCCTTACATTTCTTTCTCTAATTTATCTTAATAGTTCCTATTTTCATTAGCAGGTAAATGGTTCATTATGTTCCTTCAGCCCCAGAGGATGGGATCAACAGCTGTGGTAAATTCTGTGCCAAACCAGCCCCAGGACCTCAAGGCACATTACAAAAGCAAAACCACCACTTGTATTTCACTGGGTTAACATCCCACCGTATAAAAGCATAAACACTGAAATATTACTCCATGGGTCCTTAAGGAACTTACTTTAAAGGATCATCCACCTGAAAGACCAGACCAGTCCCTCCAGACTTGTTCTATTTTACTGAACCTATAATAGGAATTTAATTTAATTTTTAAATGCCTGCCTTCATATGAGACCAGAAACTACTCTGAGGTCTCTGGTAAATATTTACCAGCATCCTCCTGTGTAAAGACTAAGCATCTTAAAGGCTCTGCAGGCGAAATTCACTCTTAGTTTATCCCTGAGTACGCAGAGCTGTCCTGGCACAGGCAGCTGCCACATTACAAGAGCCAGGCACTGATGCCGGCTGCCTTAGAAAATCCTCAGCTTACATCTGAGCTCCCCACAGGATCTGTTTCAGATCAGAGGAATGATTTCATGTCATGGAAGAGTTCATCTGCCTGGGAGGAGGTTTTGGTTTCTCTGCACGATAGGTGACCAGTTGGTGTGGTGAGCTAGTCAAGCGCATCATACAACGTGCACGGGAACATACCCCACCAATTAAGATCCCAATTAGCACTGTCCTTATTTTTAATGAGTACTCAAGAAGGAATAAATCCTGGGTTTTCCACTTTAAAATGACCCTATGGATCGTGTGCATAATGCAACTGCAATCAGAAAAGCCTGTGCCAATGCAGAGAAATGAATACACTAATCTCATAAAGATTTTGAAATACTAACTTAAGCTGCTGGGAGTGGATTATGCTCTCAGAAACTAATCACCATTTTTCTTTAACTAACCATTAAAATAGGAGAAATATATTTAGGTGGTGGGGAGGAGGAGGGGGAAAAGGGGGAATCGATGTTTCATTACTAAAAGGCTTTACTGCCATGAGAATATTTTTTGGCTCCTGACACCTTGTTAAGTTTATTTAACAACACCACAATTCATTTGCCTGCACAGTGTCCAGAGAAATTCTGAAAGTTAAGTAAAGAGAGAGAAAAACAAAAATAGGCTTCTAACATCAACCTCCCAACAGAAAAAGGCACACCATGGAAACGTGAAATATGGAATAACATAGGGGGTTACATCATTTCATATGAAATCTGCATGTAAATTCCACAGTGTATAAGTATGCCATTAACCCACTTCCCACCCATTCATAATGAGCATGGAAAGTACAGCATGGCCCAGTATGACTTCTTCACGCTTTTTCCCAGGAAAACAATTCTTTAATATTTTAGCTTGTGCAGGTAACAAATGTTACCAGTTTCTGTGCCATGTTCACCCTGAACATTTCTTGTTCTGGGGAAAAACAAAAACAATGGGAGGAGAAAATTTGATTACTTAAACTTTAATCTTCTGGTAGAAATGGTACCAGGTTTTGGAAGTATGCCATTTCATGGCAATATACGTATCTACAAATGCTGATCCACCTAACGCACATGCATCCCACCTGCATGCCTTGTGTTCACAGGACGATGTATCTGATTTAGACAAGTCCTTGTGATTTGCTTTTCATTTATTTTCATTCTGGGTCTCACCTGAAACTGGTTCCTCCATTGGACACCTTTCTCCCAATGGAAACTTCAGAGTCACAGTGCTATTGTAGCCACGGATAACTCCTGGCTCTTACTACAAAATAATTGAATTTACAACCTCTGGGTTTGAAGGCATTTCTGCTTCTACCCGTATGTTGAGGGACTCTTTAGCATTTATATCCTTCCTTGTCTGCCAGTGGGTCTCCCTGCTGCTGCCAGGAAACACGAAAGGACAGATCTCTGTTTCCATCTCCAGAATGGGCAGGAATTTCTTAGCTTGATGGTTTTCCAAGAACAAATTATGAAACATCCCTAAATTTTGAACTGCTGACCAATGTTTGAAGTAAACAAAGGGCTTTGTTGTAACTGGTCATGGTAGGGTTTTTTTGTAGGGATGCCCATTCCCAGCATAGGGTGCAGAGTTGGGGACATCTTCTGCACTGCTGATATACCACTGCTGCCCATCACCAGCCAGCTCGCATGTCCCTCCTGACCTTATGAGGTTCCTGCTACCCATCTCTGGCCTTGCAGGGTAGACCATGCCCGTCCCAGCCCTGCAACAATTCCTTGGCACAAAATGCAGGCAAGATTTGTGTGGACATTGCATAGCCTATGTCCATGCTGAAATTGCAAATGGAGAAAAACCTCTCAAAATCAAAAAAAACATGACTTCTATTTGCACTAAATGTCAGCAGCTGCCCCTCCACCTTCATACCTGTGATTATAAACAGCTCAAACTACTCACCAAATTTCTATTTATTATTTACACTTATCACATGGAAATGAGGTTAGGGGTTAATGCTAAATAGAATGCTCCAAATTAAATGTGTTATACACTGAAAGGAGAAGTGGCAGATGTTACTTGGTCTTGGGTAGTTCTGGGCCCCACAGTGAGCCCCAGTGCCAGCGCAGCAGTGGAGTGCAGAACAAGAGCCATTAGGCTGCAATTTCTGTGCAAGTAATAAAAGAGTTTTATAGGTAAGGGTCTGTACAGTGCAAACCCAAATTATTGCTGGGCAGCCTTGGAGCCTGACAAGGTTATTTCTAAAACCAAACCGTTAACATATGCACAATTAGGCTGGCTGTATTGTTATGCCACAAGCACAATGCAATCACTTCTTGAAATACATAATAGCCTTTTAGTTTAAGAAAGCTAATGACAAAAAATGTGTTAGCATTGAAGAACTGGGGTTTTTTAATCACATCTAAAAATAACATTTATATAACCACCTACTCCAGCATTTCACATCAGTAAGTAGCCAGAACCTCCTTGCTCAGCTGTATTGAAATATGCAAACACAATGGGACTGTAGCAGATTTTATTTCCTGAAAAGGATTGCATAATTCAACCTTTAGAGGCAATGGGAAAGCCAAAGTGGTTTTCTGCTCTGGTTAAAATATATTGTACACTATGCATCCTTTGGCAGTTCAGTTGTAGCTGTTGTGTATTACAATTAAGTATGTTACCTCTGTATGTCCAATGTCACACATGCAGCACTTGGTAAGGCAATTGTGAGTAACCTCTGGCAAACTGAGAGACCACTTAAAGGCAGCAAAATGCATTGGCTGTTGTCTGTACATACAGCGGGTGTCTAAGGAAGAATACATTTTTCTTTCCTGTTTTTTGAACCCCGCTTCTGCATGGACTCTGAGTTTCTCTCAAAAATGTTTATTTCCTTATAAGGAACACTTTTATCTAACCACAGTTGGTGCAATACAACATAAATACCACAGGCAATAGCCAACAAGTTTAAAATTAAGACAATAGTACTTATTCCAAAGATAACCCTGGTGTTTGAGTGCAGAGATGCTTCATTATCTGTGACACACACCTCACCCTGTTTGCAAGTAGATGATATCATGGTTTCATCACAGCAGATAAGCTCTATCTTCCGTGACTTTGTGGTCTTATGGGATTTGAGGTGTCCTTTTGGTTCTGTTTTCTGGGCCGTTGGCATCAATATCTGAATTCTCTTCCCTGTCTGCATGCAGAGTGCTTCCAGGAAAAACAAAACAGAACAAAACAAAGCAAAACACCCCATGGGGATCTGTGAGGAAGACTTCAGAGCAGACTGTAAACAAAGGCCATGTTCCAGTGTCCAGACCTTGTACCCTGGTAGGTCAACGTAGCTGCATTTTGGACAGGGGTGTAGTTCCAGTCCTAGCTTTGGTCCCTCTGCTCCAGCTGAGAAAGTGCAGGATGTTCTGCTCCAAGAATATCTACAGATGTTCTTCTCTGAGAACATCTACATACAGGAAATCTGAATAGCAAACTCAGTGGTGTTTAAAAAATACCCAGAAATCCAGTTCCCATTTCAGTTTTCCTGTATGTGGATGCTCTCAGAGAAGCAGCTGAGCTGAGTTTCCTCAATTATATTGAGTTCAGACAGAGAGGATTAGGCCCGAGTCCAGGCATAAGGGGTAGTGCATGGCAGGTGGACCTTCAAACCTGCATTGCTTGAAGGCCCTCTTGGTGCAATGGTGCTGCCTCTGAGGAGCGTTTCTCAGTTCTCTTCAGCCAGCCTCTGCCAACTCTCTACAAATCATTTGTTACCAAGATTGATATTACAGTTATATAAACATGCATTATTTATCTGTTGTGACATTTTGAACTGGATGAGTGCTCCTGGCTTTCCATTATTCTATGTCTAAATTAATGATGGACCATAAAATCAGTCACCATTTATGGCAGATATAAATAAAAAAAAGATGTAAAAATAGCCCTCAAGATACAGAGATTTCATGCTGTGCTCCCTGGATAGCAGCTATCCAGGCACCATGCTGCTTCCTTCAGAGCTGTGAAATATTTATTGCCTTTTTAAAAGGAAAAAAAAAATCTTAACATTATCTGTCTCCTCAGGAGTAAGTTGCTCCTTGATCTAGTCATCTACTCCCCTGCACTGGAGAGCGCGGATCCAGGTCCCCATGCAGCATCCTCTGCCGACTTCACTTGTCATGACCCTCTGACTGTTGGTTTGCATCATGCAGCAGGCTGGGGATGGTGATCTCTTGCTGGATACACCCAGGAGCCTCCAACACCCAGTACCTCTTCTGGAGATGTTTGCACAGGAGTAATGCCAGTGTTCCCACTGGGAGTGTGAAGGGGCAACAGGAAACTTCAATGTGGGAAGCTCCAGGAAGGCTTTGACACCCTCACCCATGATGAGAAGGGAGTGGCAGCTCCCTTCTACTTTTTTACATGAATTATAACCTCTTCAGACACAAACAGTCCATGCTATCCACCTGATCATCCCTGTGAGACAGCCGATGGTACCCTGCACTCACCGCAGCTTCCTCCTCCTTGATGTATATCATAGAATCATCATAAAACCATAGAATACCAGGTTGGAAGGGACCCCAAGGATCATGGGTGGAACCCTGGTCCAACCTTTCTAAGCAAAGCATGACCTAGACATGATGCTCCAACACCCTTTCCAGACAAGTCTTTAAAGTGTCCAATGCTGGGGAGTTTACTGCTTCCCTGGGGAGATTATTCCAATGGCTGATTCTTCTCAAAATTTTTTTCTCTTGTGTCCACTTGGAATCTCCCCAGGAGAAACTTGTGCTCATTTCTCCTCATCTTTTCCATGTGACTGCTTGTCAACAGGGAGTCTCCATCTTCTTTGTAGCCACCCTTTAAATCCTGGAACATGGTCCTAAGGTCTCCCCTCCCCTGAGCCTTCTTTTCTCAAGGGTGAACAAACCCAGCTCTCTCGGCCTTCCCTCATATGGCGGGTTCCCAATCCTTTGAGCATCAGCAGAATTGGTTGCATCTGCTTCAGCTGCTTACAATGCTGCAGTTTAGTGTTGGAAGTATGTCAACCCCCTGCCCTCATGGCAGGAGCAGCGCATGCCAGGGCGGGGCTTCTTGTACTTTTGCTGTCAACAAAAGCCAGGGAGCTGGTTCTGTGCTGGGCACAGTTCCAGGCACTTCTATTCAGTCCACCCCAGGGCATCTCCAGGGCATTTTAAAGTATGCTAGCCTTCGCGCACCTCCATGCCTGCTGGAGGCAGCCCCACGCTCCAGTCAGACCAGCATTCAATGCCTCATCAATAACCCCATGACCTACTCTGATATAGCATCACAATTTGAGAGACTTGCTGCATCTTGCTAACTTACAGGATGAAGGAAGGGAGGATTAAGAAAATTAGATATTTGTAAATTTATTTTTTTTACACTTCTTTTTCAGGGCTGTTAGGATGCATCCCATCAGTTAACGGTGCACAGTCTGCAGAATTAATAAAGATATTGCTCAGAAGCCCCAGTTAACAATGCCATGGAAATAATTACCTGCTCACAGAAAGCTGCTGTTAGGGATGGAGTTTTTTCTGAGGTGGCCAAAAGCTACTGCTGAGCTACCAGACCCTCAGTAACATATTGATGATGCTCCTCAAACTTCAGCAACAGCTGTATAAAACTTGATTAAAGTCTGGGCCAGAGCAGAAGCCAAAGCCACCCACCACCTCCATGACACCAGCATGGAGCCTCCTTGCTCTCTTCTAAATGAAGGAGCAGCCGCTCTTGCAGAAATATCTTGACGATATCCTGCAATATCCCAGCTCGTTTGACTGCAGCTAATAATAACTAGCCTTGCAGCAACTCCTTTCCTTGCCATTCCCGTGCTGCTTCTCCTTGAGCAAGCGACATGGCTGGAAGAAGGAACTTCTCAAAGCTTTAAATAACCTTCTGGATTCCCCCCCGGCTTTGTGCTCCAGCTGGAAGCAGCTTTCCTGTTTGTTTGTTTGTTCCTCTTTCCTTGCCATGACTGCAGAGAGGAAGGAATCTAGCTTCTACCTCCCTGAAGACCTTGGAGGCAAAAGCCCTGGACTAGGAGTGAAATTACTCAGCACCACAGGGTTTGCTTGAGAATTAAAGGTCAGGGCACTTTTACTGGTGGTTTTTTATTCCAGGCTCCCACAGGGTCATGTATGATGATGATGCTGAAATCCACATTTCAAAACAAGTCTGCAGTCCCAAATGTGGCCATGAGTAAGTGAGGGCATGAAAAGCAGTATTAATCCTCTCTTTTCTCCTGATTTTCTTTTCCTTTTAGATGGAATGGACTGATTAAAACTCGGGCTGACATTTAACCTGCTTGGCCTGGGGTTTTGTCATGGATGATGGCTGCTTCTTCAACTGAGAGCCGGACATCTCTGTGCCCAGGAGGGCGTCGCAGGCAGGGGTGGGGCAGGAGGATGCTCTGATCAAAAGCTAGGATTTACTAATGCAAGGCATTTCGGAGGGGCTGGTGGCTTTGAAGTGCTTCAAATATTGACCTCCTTTGGGCAAAAGGCTGTGAGCAGCAATCAGGCATGACCACCTCATGTTGCAGATCAAAGAGGAATGTCCAAAAGCATGGAGTTGCCACAGCCAGGCTGCCTGCTCCCTGCCTGCTGCCTGCTCCCCACTGTGATTGCATGGGGATTTTAATGGCCAGAAGCTCCTTTAGAAACTCAGGCCTTCTGGGAACAAGAATACATAGGAAAAAATCCAAATTAATTTCTTTCCAGGAAAATATTCAAACACTGAAAGAGTTACATCCTTCTGTAAAATGTCTTCTGTTCCAGTAGCTGACTGTTCACAAATACCCTCATCATCCTGTAGCTCTCTGGGCTGCACATGTCTTGACTATGACAGGTAGAAGTCTAGAAGTTATGTTCTCGCTGTGACAAGAACAGTGTGACAAGGAATCACAGTGCTCAGCACTGTGCTTATGGACCAAAAGCCTTAGGATCCAAATTTATTCAAAAAGACATGTGGAAGGTGATGATGGTGGAACCTCTGCATCACGGAACTCTTCCTCAGAAGCTGTGCTTTTGGGTTTTTAACAAAAAATACCCTTGGGCCACCTCTCTCCTGCAGGTGGTGGCTCCTTCCTCATCCAAGTCAGTGCTCTGAGGGATTCAGTGTGTTTGTCAGATGTTTCTGAAAAGCAGCTCTGTCATTAACTTGGCACAGGTTGGAAATGTGGAGGCTGAAGCCTCCAGCTGGAAAGATGTTTTGATAAATAAGCAGCTAACAATTACCCCAGGGGTGGGACTGCCTGCCCTCCCAGTGTCCTGGGGCATCACCTGCTTGAGGTCTGTCCCATTTAATGTCCCCCACAACCCCCACTGCTCACCTCCCCTGCCCAAGGTCAGCAGAGGTTTTCCTTTCCACCACATGCTGAAATCTTACTGCGGGTGAAATTCCTGGCTTTGTGGTGCTGGCAACAAGGTGTTGCAGGCAAGGGTGGGAAGCAGCAGTCCCAGTTCTCAGGCTCCGGCAGCCCCCTCTCAGGCAGCCACTGCCTCTCCTGACTCCACAATGCTGTGCTTCCAGTGCTGATGGATGGTCTTGTCTGAAAAAGCCTCACTGTGAGCTCCACCAGATGCAAGATTAATTTATTGCACCTGTCCAAACATAATGTATTTCTATTTTATCTGCATTACTGCCTGTCCCACAGTGTGATGGAAAGGTTTGGCTATGCCCACACTCAGATGACCTTGGCCCAGCCTGTCGGGTCTGTTCTCCCCAGGGGTGAGGGGACACATGGATACTGAGCATCACTCTGTTAGTCCAAAGATGAGACACAACAGAAAATCCGGCTCTTTGGACCAGGAGAATGATACAGGGGCACACATGGAAAAGAATCAGACCCTCTGTTTCAGCTGAATAGGGAGCACCAGCAGAACAGCTCATGAGTTGTTATTAATAAAAAAATAATTTGACATGGAAAGTATGTTAATGTGACTGATTATTTATACACTGCAGCACTTGGAGGGATGCATCCTTCAACCTAGGAGCAGCACGACTTTCTTTGCTGGAGCAGACAAGAGGGTAGGAGGGACATACATCCACCAGAAAGTGCTGGTTTTTGCCTTCCTTCCCAGTTCAAGAGCCAAAGCTAAGATCCCAAATTCCTAGTGAGTTCAGTGGGATTTTTGCCTGTTTAAAGCTTCAGCTACAGTCCCGGAATTTCTGCCTCTGCTCCAATCCAGCCAGGCTTTGTGCAGGAGCTTGTAAGCAATCTGTTACCCTTCATGGAGGCTTTGGTTTTTGGAAAGAATTCAAGTTTATTCCATTAGAAAGAGGTTTAGTCTTCTCTTTTCATAGCGGTGGGAAAGAAAAACTTCTCAGTTCCCCTGAACCAGGACGGCAGGCTCTGATCTCCCTTGATTTTAACCTTCTCTCTGGAAAACTTACAGAAGGACTTTGAAAATGCTTGCTCCATCCACCAAGGGCTGAATGATCTTTGGAAAGTGAAATAGGATTACAATTAGGTGAGCACCTTCCTTTTGCCAGGTCAAGAAATTACAAATTTCAGCTGGAATTTCAAAGGTGCAATTAGAAGATGAACTTCTGACCCCATAATTACAAATAACAGCTCTGAGGAAGTATAAATGTGCTCCTCTGAGCCAGAAAACCAGGTGGGTGGTATTCTGCCCAGAACGGCACTAGCAAAACAATTACAAGGGCTAGCATCTACCAAATGTAGTCTGGAACAGCTTATTCCTGAGGAATTAAAAAGACAAAAAGGAAGATTTTCCTTTGGAGAGATGGGGACCATCATGAGGAGAAGTGAAAACCACCTGCAAAGAGAAGGGGAATAAAATCTTCTTGATATCTGGGGGGCTGGGATATCCAGGGATTTGGCACAAAAATCCCCCCTTTATACCCTGAACCTATTTTAACATGTAGCTATTGCAAATGCTGCTTCAGCCCAGGATGCAGTGCTAACTACAAACATGAGTTTGGAAGCCTGAATAATTTTACATATATTAGAAAGGCTCGAATGTGGCTTTGCAAATTGCATAGAAGCAGATTGTTTTCAGAATTTTTAAGCAAAGCCTTTTGAGCTTTCAAGGGGGGAATGTGAAGAGATGCATAGCATCCCACTTGCTAGAAAATGACAGCAAACATGATGTCTCAAAGATATCTACTCATTGGGTTTGGTGCTTTACTGGTGCTGGGGACAGGACTGGTGCTGGTGGATGAGCTTGGGTGATGCTGTGCAGGTACCTGCAAGGGACCCTCATCCCTGAAGACATGGAGAGATCCTATCTCCTGTCCCTGCTGGCTGCTTGTGCAGCAGATTGATTGCAAGGAAAACTAGAAGCTGAAAGGAAGAAATTGTCTCAAAACAAAAAGTGAAGGACCTGCCTTTGCCATCGTGATGGATCAAATCTCTTCTTGCACAAAGCTTACTTCATATTTCATTTTGCATTCAGGTCTTTAACTAAAGAAAATACAGCACCACAGAAAAAAATGACATTCAGAGACATTTTTTACTTTAGTTTGTTTATCAGCAAGATTAAGATTCCTGGCTGCAGAATAAAGGAATGTCTCCGTTTACTTGTTTCGGGGCATGTGGAGTACATTTGTTTCCTAGGATGCAAATTCATTGTTCATGCTCTGAATAAAAATCCCAGTGCCAAGAGACTGCCGGAGGATTCAGATCTCTTGGCATCGTTTTTGCCATAACTTCATACACAGAGCGTGGATTGAATTTTCCCCAATATTCTGCCATTATGTTTTGTCTCTAAAAAGCTTTCCTGATTTCTTTCTTAAACTTTGTGTTAGCTGCTTTCTTTCTTTGAAAGGAAATCAGCTGTGAGGCTGCTGGGCCAGCTTTTGGGATGTGGGTCACATCGTCATCCCTTGTGTGATGCACACTGCCTGCCTGCCTACCTGCCTCACCCCCTGCCTAAGCCCAGGCAGCTGTTTGGTGGCTGGTGCACACCAGTGGTCATGGGTCCCTCACTGCCAAAGCCTGAGGCAAAAAAGGGAAAGATGCACATTTTGGAGCTGGAGTAAGGAGCATGCCAGCTCCTATGCCCAACTCAGACAAAATTTGGAGTTAAAATGCAATTGATTGCCGTTTCTATTGTTATTTATTTATCTAGCTATCTATTTGTATTTTCATTTCTATGAATGCGCACATACGCATGTCTCAAAGCTCAGCTATGGCTGTGCAGTGGCTCAAAACTGCACATATACCAGGAAAGCTTCCATGTCCAGGTGACACAACCAGGCCATTTGCATTTCCTGTCTGTAAGCACCGTGGTCATGAACCCTCCTCCAAAGGCTTGACAGCATTCGTCCCCCAGGTGGTCAGGACCTGTTCCCCCAGCCTGGTGCAGGAGCTGCCACCTTGCATTAGCTGCATCTGGGTAAGGCGTGTTGTGACATGACTGTGCCTGACATGATATGTCACTTTGGGAGATAATGAGTTGGAAATTTGTGCTAATAATTGTTTTGACTGTTCCCCAGGAATGGGGAGGGGTGTGTGTGTGTGTGTGTGTTTCCAGCAGAATGTCTTGGAACCAAAATGATTTTATTAGGGTTCTATTATTATCTTATTTTTAGATAAAAGATGAGTAGTGCTGACTGGAGTTTGTGAGTCAGTAT
This sequence comes from Agapornis roseicollis, assembly GCA_002631895.1. Classification (NCBI taxonomy): domain Eukaryota; kingdom Metazoa; phylum Chordata; class Aves; order Psittaciformes; family Psittacidae; genus Agapornis; species Agapornis roseicollis. Next base: position 64,827 of record NDXB01005075.1, read on the forward strand.
CTGGCATCCCTGCAGCACCTTGGGCTGGCCCTTTATGCCTGGCAGTGAACTGAGGAGGCTTTCTCTCAGATCCCAGCTTCTCCCCTAAAAAAAAGGCGTTTCAGCCACCATAACCTTCCCCACAATCAGAACTCTGATGCCATTGCTGCTAAGGAAAGGACTTGTATCATAAGCGCCTGTGGATGGTCTCAGGGTTGCATCCTNGGCCCTTTATGCCTGGCAATGAACTGAGGAGGCTTTCTCTCAGATCCCAGCTTCTCCCCTAAAAAAAAAGGCGTTTCAGCCACCATAACCTTCCCCACAATCAGAACTCTGATGCCATTGCTGCTAAGGAAAGGACTTGTATCATAAGCGCCTGTGGATGGTCTCAGGGTTGCATCCTATCTTAAGGTATAAGAATGCTTCATGGAACAAACCCCTGGAGACCTAGTAGAGCTTGCACAGGGCAGGGGTTATATGGGGAGTTATAGATATGAAATCACAGCATTTCTTTTTGCATCACAAGATGTTTGAATCTTTAATTGACACCTAGCATGTCTGCTTTCCCTCTACCTGCTGTGGGAGCCCTGGAGATTTTTCTAATGAGCAAACCACTGGTGGATTTTTCAAGTTCTCATAGCTTTACAAATTACATTTGCTGTAGGCAGCCATTCATAATAATCAACTTGAAACCACTGCTAACACAAAAAAATCTTTGCGTTGTCAGCAATACACCTCTTAAATACCGTACTGCCATCGGTCACAGCTCACCATAACTTGTAATTTGATTAAACGCACTCCAAAACATGGGGTTGGAAGTGCACTTGTCCACAGTAAGTGGATTTGAGTTCCCCTCTATTAGAAGGCTGTGTGATGTGACCTAACAATGGAAAACACTCATTATGGCAGTCACTTGTCAAACACACTGTATCGGGGGAGTCTATTTCTGCCCAGCACGTGTAAAAATGCAGTTGCTCTCCATTTGGCTCACACAGACTCCCACCAGCCAAGCTGCTTCTCTTCCGAAAGTGGCACAGCTTCTTCTCACAAAGGAACACAGTTACTTCAGCAGCCTTAGTCCCATATAGATTTGGGGGTAGGTGTTTAGAGGTGAGTAGTGCAAGGCAGAACAACCTCTCTCCAGGACTGGGCTAGAAGACAGATGCTCACAGAAGCTGGGGAAAAATGAAAACCCATTCTTCAGCATCACCAACTTGGGAAATACAGGGGCTAGCTATATTGTTCCCAAATACATTGAGCAAGAAAATGCCATTTTTGTACTCAACTGAATGCATTTTCTGTAGTTCCCTTGACCAGGGTTGTGCATGTGGGCCTGAGAATCCATGCCTTCCTCCAGCTGTTCTGATCCTGGGGGATCTAGAGGATGACCTCACATGGACAGACCCCTTCCCCAAAACCCAGCAGATCTGGTTACATCCCAGTTTGTCCAGGCTCTCACAGCAAGGAAGGCAATCTTTCCCTAGGTCTAGAAAGATACTATCATAGAAACTACGAACATGGATAGAAACTATGAAACTAGAAATATAGTATCATAGTATCATAGTATCATAGTATCATAGTATCATAGAATCATAGAATGGTTTGGGTTGGAAAGGACCATAAAGATCATCCAGTTCCAACCCCACTGCCATGGGCACAGACACTTTCCAACAGAGCAGGTTGCTCAAAGCCCTGTCCAACATGGCCTTGAACACTGCCAGGAATGGGGCAGCTGCAGCTTCTCTGGGCAACCTGTGCCAGTGCTTCACAACTCTCAGGTCCCTTCAGCAGCAGCCAAGACATCAATATTAAGTCGCTCATTCATTCCCTACTATGTATTAGTTTTACTGCTTCCATAGGAGCTGGGCAGCTTCACCCTCGGAGGCAGCACTGGGCTCACCTTTGCTATCCCATTGACAGCATCTGGTTTTGAAAAATGTGAAATTCACCCATGCAACTTGAAGCTACCAGTGTGGCTCAGGGTACAGATATGTCTAGTATGTGCCAAGGGAACTTACAGCAGCACCTCAAGGTAAAGGCCATCAGGGATGTAGGGACAGTCCCATAAATGACAAATATGAAGCATCAAAAGAAGTACTCCCATCTTCCCAGCACAGCTTGTTTGCTGCGCCTTGCAGCTCCAGAGAAAGAAGCACTCCCATCCTCAGCTCCCCTGTGTCTCCACTGAGGGTTTTTACAGGCATTAGACTCATTAATGTTAAACAAAACACTAATAAAAGCAATAAAATAACACAAGCAACATCTTATCAGCAGAAGAATGAAGCAGAAGAATGAAGCAGAAGAAGAAGAATTTTACTTATCCCTTCTGGGTGCTGTATGTCTCTTAGTGGGAGCTCATAGACCCTCTCTGCATCCAGCCCACCCAGCCTTTCCACCAACAACATCCACATCCAGCTTTGGGATCAGGAGGGCAAAAAACCCCAAAGCAGAACACAATTACTTGGAAAAGGTTGCAGCAAAGGCAAGCCAGCAAGATAAACAGTTTGGTTTTCTTCTTCAGACAGAGCCTAGGAGGAATTTCTGACCACACACACCCTGGCAAAGCCACATCACCTTCTAAATATCCAAAGGTTGCCAGTATCAGGGTGGCACTGAGTCCACCCTCTTCGGGGAGCCACACTGCAGAGATGCATTGTCAGGTTTTCCTGGGAAAAATCAGTCCTTCCTTCCCAAAAAAAAAACCACAGGGAAAAATCAATTTACTACAGTGAAATATATTACTTTGCAGCAGTGAAGGCCATTTCAGTTTGACTTCTGAATTTACTTTTGTATAGACTCTTATATTGTTAAGTATAACACATATGTCTTAATTAAACTATAGTTCTTGCAGCATTTCATCAGGGAAACCCAAACAATTTGCTCTGACATCATTTAACTTTTTTCCTTTCTTTCACTTTTCCTTGTCAAAATATTCATCCAAACTGGCACGTCCTCACCAAGTATTTAGAATTTTGCAGACATTTTTACAACCTATTTGCATTTTTGTGGAAAACTCTTCCATCTGTTTATTTCCCTTTTGCAACCGGCTGGGATGACTTGCAGCAGAGAGATCAGCAAAAGCCCGATGGCACCGGAAAAGAGCCCAGCCGACGGCAGTGCAGCTTTCCTTAGGCTCAGTCCTTGTGCCTTCCCCTCCGTTATTTTCTTATCTGCTTGGAGATCCCGCCTGTGAAAATAAATTCTCCAGGATGTCCCTTCTCTTCAGGCTTCAGCAACTAAAACATGGCAAATTCTTTGCACAGCTCAAGGCAAAACCCTCGCTGACAAAGGCTCTTTCCAAAACCTGAGCTACAGAAGCAGCCCAAAGTAAACAGCACATTTTTCAGGAACATAGTGAATATTTTCATATCATATGGGTTACTTCGACAAGCAGATACACTAGTTTCCCTCTTAAATGAAATAAAAAATAAAATAAAAATAATAAAAATAATAATAAAAATAGAGCTTTGGTACCCCCATTCCCACGTGTGACTTGTTCAGGTTTGTTGGGGAAGATAAACTTCCTGAGGCTATTTCTGCCTTTTTCTGTACGTTTATGTAGTGCCAAACAGGGAGTAATTCAGTCCCCATAATGTGGCGGGTGTTACTTTAATGAATAAACACTGCAGTGATGTAGATATGCTCCTCTGTATTATTTGCAAAGTAAGAGCTGTGGAAAGGGATATATCCCCCAAAAAATTTTATCTCCCCAGGCCTGCCGTGTTTATTTTATCTTCCAAAGGTATGAACTTTTACATCTGTTGCACTTTAAAATGCCTTTTTAGAGGCAGCATGTGATAAATTCCTTCCCCGGGCAGCTCCTTGTCCAAATGAAATATTTGTTGGAATTGTTGCACACTGCCAGTGATTCACAGCCCAGGTTTTGGGTTTTGCTTGGAAGGGTCACTTGTCCTCAGATCAGGGAAAATCTACAACAATTAATGCTAGTAACATTTTAAAAGACACATTATTTAGTTTAGGAGACAGATTACAACCAGTGTGCTGAATGAAACACACTGCAATTAAACCTGATGCAAAGATTTACATTTATGTTAGATCTAAGGAAGAAATTCTTCCCTGTGAAGGTGATGAGGCATTGGCACAGGATGCCCAGAGAAGCTGTGGCTGCCCCATCCCTGGCAGTGTTCAAGGCCAGGTTGGATGGGGCTTGGAGCAACCTGGTCTAGTGGAAGGTGTCCCTGCCTGGGGCAGGGGGGTTGGAACTGGATGATATTTATGGTCCCTTCCAACCCAAACCATTCTTTGGCTCTAGGATTCTATGAAAGCTCCAGCACCCACTCAGTTCCATCCCATGCTTTTGTGTTGGTTTTGGTAGCAGCAGTGTCAGGCTGGACACTGGCGCTGGCTTTGTGCCTGCAAGTGCCTTAACACCCCTACTTCAAACTCCTCCCCCCTGCCCCAGGTGTCTGCCTGCTCCCGGGAAGCAAATCAGATTGTTTGGACAGAGGCAGAGAAAGATAAGAAATTAAGTGATGTAAAGCTTGCTATATGCACACAGAAGACGCTGAGAGTGAGGCTGGGGAAAGGCTCCCCCTGGTCCCCGCTGCTGCCACGATCAGGCTTCAGTGCAGTGGGGCTGGGTCCCCAGGGAGTGCAAACTTCCTCAGCACTGCCATGTGCCTGCAGAGCAATTGCAAGTTAATCGTCTTTTCCTGAAACCACTTTATACTTCACATTTATTTTTTTACTCTGGCATTGTTCCTTTTTTTTCCCAAAGGAAATGTCCTAGCCCTTATTGCTCGTACATATGCAAAGAGGTCAGCATGGACAATGCTATCACTGCAGTTCTCAGCCCTAACCACAGATGAAAGGAACAACACATCTCTGTGATTACTTTAACATCTATATCTGCATTTAAATTACAAGTGAAGCAAATAGAAGTACTGAAAAACCACCTGCAAGAGCAAACCCATGAAAAAAGTACATAAAAACATTGTTAGGTGCATCTCTTTTCTCTGGGCTTTACGGAACAACTTGGACAAACACCAGAATCATGCTGGAGACCAGCCATTGCATGGTCCATACCTGCTGTTGGCCGGGATATGGTTATTTACAAACCTGCTTTTTTCATCTGGGAGTTTTCAGCTACTCTACTGCAGTAAAATGCTACTATTTACACATTAAAAGATTAAATAAATCCAGCAGTGCCATAGTTCGTTCACAGTTATCTTTTCACAGCAGGCATTTCTATATCCACGAGTTCATCCTTTCCATTTGCCCTCCAGCCTGGCCGCACCTGCTGAACAGGAGGTGCTGTTGGCTTACTACAATTTAGGTTTCGGGCATTCAAGCTGGTATAACCCCTGTTTTTTACCTTTGTCTCTCAGAGAGGATGGCATGCCTGGCTGATTTCCCCCAGGGACATCGCAATGTCCCATTCATAGCCTTCAGTCCTCGCCAGCTTGAAACCCACCCCAACTTGGTTTCAAACACAAGATTTTTACTTCAGTAGCCACTTCCTGGCTGTGAACAAGCACTGGGCACCCCCAGTACAGGGATTGTACAAAAAAGGTAGGCAAGGATGGCCCATGCAGCATCCTCATGGTTTGGGAGGACTTGGGAGCCCCTGGGAGGACTGCGGGCACTGCAAGGCACACACAGCCCCAGTGCTGCCCCGAGCTGTGCTCACACCTCTCTCCCCACACCATGGAAGGGACAGCTCGGTGGCTTGTGTTCCTCCTGCATGGGACGTCCCATGCCTGTGAAGACTCTACTGGAAGCAATGGGTAATGGCTCAACACTGCTTGCACCCTCAGCATCCTTTAACACAGCTTAATGCAAATGGATGCTGAAAGGGTGTTTAACAGTGACACCCCTTTACATGAAAAAATCACCTTTGCAACATATTTCATGTCTGGGCTTTGGCTGGAGCTAGACAATGAGATTTGGCATTACCCATTGATGAACCTGCTGGGCAGGGGCTCATGCCACATATGATGCAGCACACACTCCAGTCTCAATCTGGAGATACAGGTGATACTTGGCAGAAAGACTTGGGCTTACAAGCAGAGATCAAAGCTATGAAAAAGCCTTCATTTTCATGGATACAATGCCCATAGCTGAGCTATATGGCTGCAATGCATCAACAGCTATTTCCCGCTGCTCTTGGTTTGGCTCCCTTGCATAGCCAGGTATTCTTGTACATGCTGAAATAACCTGAAAGAGCCTTGAGTAGTTTTTCATTTCCAGTTTTATCCATTTGCATGATGACAGTCGTCAGATAATAAAGACTGTGGCCCAAACTCTGCTCTCAGAAAAGGCACTGCAGCTCCCTCTGAGAGTAATTCAAACCACAGGTTTGTCTTCGTGTGCGCCAAGGCGAGTAAGAGTCATTTGGAAAAGATAATCAAAAATCATCGTATAAAATCATGGGTGTAATTTGTAGGAATGAATCCGTTTTGGCTTACCCATAACTTCACATGATCAGGTGAAAGTAGACATACATCCTATTTATGGCTTCTAGAAAATTTCTACTTGCCCAATTCATGTTAAACATATGGATTTCATTTTCTCTCACACCTGGCCATATATATTTGTTATGAAAGGTTCATGACTCTCCGGGTTATGTGACCTGTTCCCAAGATGATTAGAGTTAAATGTGTTTCCTGCTCTCCCAAATTCCATATAAACCGACTTAACCAATCCATAGATCCCCAGTGTAATATCCTGAGCCTACAAATACACACACACAGTAAGTCAGGGAGGAGGGAAAATCCTATCACTGCTTTCCATTAACTAGCAGCTGCAAGGAGAAGGCAATGAGAAAAAGAAAACCCCTGGTAACTCAGGGAACAATACAGACAGATATTTGAATTTTGTCTCACTTAGCTGCACTCCATGAAAGAATAAAATATATTTACACATTTCTCTGCATTATACAGGTATTGCCCAGTTCGTCCTCATGCTTGGAGCAAGCTGTGCTGTGCCAACCAGTCAGACACCTTCAGATCCATGCCAATGTCACTGACCATCAACTCTTGGGCTATGACAATGAAAGGTCACTCTCAAGCCCTGAAACTGGCTTTCAAGCGCTGGCAGGGACACTTCTCTGAACTCAGAGCTGATGTGATTGCACTATGAGGAAGAGGGAGATGCTTTTAGAGCCTCAGGAAATGCTGACAATGCTCTCAAGCACACTTAAATGCATTGGGGTGTCTGGGCATAATTTCATTGCATACATAATAACATACACAATGAGATGATGATAGAAGAAATAATTATTCATATAGATAGATAGACAGATAGGTATACAGCTATTGTGGCAATCCCAGTGGCATAAAGGGGCCCAGCAGGGCTGGTGACCCCAATCACTGGCATTCCTGGGCCAGGGATGCAGTGGTCTGTGCAGACAAGGCTTCCATGGTAGCCATCTCTGCTCTGGGGTGAGCCCAAAGCTTTGACCTCTGCCTTGCTCTGAGCAGAAACCTGGTGGGGTTGACAAAACCAGCCAGGTTTCGCTATGCATGATTGAAATGGTTTATTCATCCATACATGCAATGTTTGAGAGTGACTTCAGGGATTCAGAAATCAAAACTTTTTGAGACTGCTTCAGCATGGGCCATTGTCCTGCACACAGCCCCATGCAGAGGGCATCTGTCAAGGGACATCAGGGTGAACCCTTCGGACAAAAATCTCCCAGTCTAGGTTTTTATCACAGTGGTACCACAGGCTTGGGAAGCACTGCTTGATGCAATGGATACTGTACCACCCATGCTGTGTGCATCCTGCAGTTCAGAGGCAAGGCAGTTTGTGCAGCAGCAAACATCAGCATCCCAGTCGCCCTGACCTTTCCAGGCACTGGGAAGCAAAGTAAGATCCTTTTACAAGCAGTGGTTGGCATTTATGCCTGAGGTCTATACACCCCATAAATACAGCACTCTGCTTTTCTTGCTGGCCAATATCCCCAGCCCACGATACACCAACCTCCTGAGAGCACACAGCCCCTCCTCTGCTGATGCCAAGTCAGTACAGGACAAAAACTAACCTTAATAAAGAAAATGTGGCTTTATGGAGAGAGAAAAGAACAGGGATCAACCCTGCACTGTAAAACACACCCTTCCTTTCCTTTGAGAGATTTTTCTCTTAGAGGAACTGAAACAGGAGCTGGAGGTTGTGCAACAACTCAGTGCTGATGTAGTGGTAAAAAATACCAAGTGAATTGCTTCCAAAAGAGTTTAGTTGGATGTCATTATTTCCTGTCAGTAGACAGAAGGAGAGTGGGAAAAACTCCTGTATTGGGAGCCAAGCACTGTAGAGGAGAGCGATTAGCAGATGGCATGGAAATTAGCTCATTATTATTAATTTGCCAGGACTTTACCAGTTCATGAATTGCCCTTTGAAAGTTGAAAAGCAGTGTGTGCATATGTACAAAAGAGGGCTTTTTTTGGCAAATCATCTAATTAATAGCTGTGCCACCCACTGCATGAATGGAAGCAATCCCCACCTGCCTCAGCACAGCCCTGTGTCCAGATTTGGGGGTGAGCTGGTGCTGGCTCCAGCTGGGATAAATGCAGCCCCTATTGCAGAACGCTGCTCAAGAGAAAATCTCCACGACTTGTGCTTATTAGTGTGCCAGTGTTTTGTTTGAAGAAGTTAATGCTGCAAAGGGTCTTTTATTCTTTTGTTTTCCTTTTTTTTTTTGGGGGGGGTGTGTTTCTGAGAAGGCAGTTGAATCAATTGTTTAACAGTATTGCATATATATATCTAATGAAGAATTTATTTGAGGCAAACCATACTTCAGTACACTAAAGCTTCTTCTCCACCCTTTTAAGAATTAGATTTAGTTTTGCCTAGACCACGCTTCCCAACAGGGTATCTACATCCTTTTATTTCTTTCCAGAACTTCACTGCCCCATGGAACCAAGAGGAGAGTTTGGGCTGGTAAAGTAGTTCAAAGTCCAAAATTTTAATTTATAGTGAATACCTTACCTTGAGTTGGAGATGCAATTTGACTTTTCTCACAGCTCCTCTGTATAAAAGCTGCTGCAAATCACAGATATAGTAATAGTAACAACAATACTATTATTATTATTATTATAAGAAGAAGAAGAAGATTAAGAAGAAATAATAATGCTTCCAAAGTAATTGATAACACAAATTACATTGAAAGATTGGTTGGTTTCTGCATGGGACATGGTCATACAAAACCCATCCTCCTGCAGCTCCACAAATAGAGGCAGCAAGACCACAGTGTTCAGTGCGTTTTTCCACCCTTACCAGGAGCCTTAAGCAGTAAGACACCACCATTTGAAAATTAACAACCCCTCCCGGCCATGCACACCACCTACACGGGCCTGATTGCTGCCAATTAAAGCTGTCTGCAGAGGAGATCCCACATATGTCTGCTTTCCAGAGGGAGGAAAGCAATAGTTGTGATCAGCAAGAGTGGCAGCGCTGCAAGCCACTGGGAGGGCTGTGACACAGTCCCTGTCGTTGTCACGTTAAAACGGCAGCCTCATAGCTAGAGACAGGGCTAATTGCCTGAGCGCATTGCCGCGTGTCAAAACTCCTAATTGATTTCCTCCTCATTAACGCTGCGATGCTGCTCCAGGGCTGTATTTCAGCACACGCGTGCGCGCTGAGCTTCAGCTCTGCCTGGGGTAAAACACTTGAAAGTATCTGCATGTAAACCCAGCGAAATGAGTCATGGAAAGCTAATTAGAAAGCTCATGTAAATATACTGTCAAAGCATAGCACACATTGGAGTTCAACTTATCTGTTACACTGGGTGCAGCGGGAGGTGTATTTAATACTGTTCTGTGCAATGGTGTGCCTTCATCTGGGGGCTAGATGCTACTCCACAGTCATGATATGCCCATTTTTGCTGCTGAAGCATCTTGAATATGGACCAGCATCACTCCTCCACACTCACCAAGGAGTGGAGACATTTTTGGTCCAGGTCACAGCCAAGGGCACACTCGCTTCCATGCCCAGCAAAGAATGCACAGGAAAAGTCTCCAGCTTTAAGGATTTATACATATGGATGAACTAGCACCCTCTGTTTAGCATGGCCATTTGGTACCCTCTGGTTATCCAATGTGGAATTTGATTTGGAAACTTGTGTGGGGTCCTCAGAAAAAAATTCCTTGAAGTATCACTGTAGTGGGATGGGGATGAGGGTCTGAATGGTTGCATGTCATTCTCCAGACAGAAATCCTCAGAGAAGCTACAATGCACTTTGTAATTAGAGTTAATTAACACTTTGGCAAATTGGTCTTTATTTAAGACCAGCTGCTGAGGAAAAACTGTCTATAAGCCCATAAAATATTAATTAGCACAAGTGTCTTGTCTGCTACCACCAGTTTCTGCTTGAATGGGTGTCTGGCAAAAGGCAGGTTTGTGTCCTTGGATAAAAAGTTAAAGAGCAAGGCTGCAATAAATAAATGCCAGATTTCAACCCTTCGTTACAGACACCCCTCATGCACATGTCACAGGTACAGGAAAAAAGTCTTGTGCCCTGCAAACATAACCCAGCACTCCAGAGAAGCAGTATAATAAACTTGTAAGTACTAGATACTGGTAGAAGATAGATAGAGATATTCCTACCAATAAAGATACTGGTAGAAATAAAAGGCAAGGTTTAATGCACACACATTCACCTGTGCTGTGATGGAGCACAATGGTCAAATGATGTTGATTCTGGTCCCATTCCAGGGACCCATTCCTTCTAGGTTTCCCACAAGGTGTGACTCACGTGGGACCTTGGATGTTGAGGCAGAAGGGTAAATTATAGACTATGAGGCAGCTTTTTTGTTAAAGTGCCCTGTCTATGCACTGTGGGAAGGCTGGAAGATGCCTAGATTCGATACTCCTTTTCTCCATCTATAAATTCAGGTTGTTCACAGATTTGTAGAACAGATTTTGGAGATTTCTGCAGCAAAGCCCCCTTTTCCCTGCAGCAGCCCCCTTGCCCTGGGAGTTTCCTCATGCGTTTCTCTCTGTTGTGTTGTCTATATAAACTTACCCAAGAACTTCACTACAAATATCATTTAAAACAAGGATTTTTGCCCAAACTCTCTGCTTTCATGCTTGTGGGATTTTGTGCTGAGGCTGCATCAGGGCTGGTTCCTGTGCGGCTCCACTCTGCTCTGACTGAATGAGGTCATGGGCTTCTCCAGGCTATAATGATCTTAAAATTATGTGACAGAAACAAATAGGAAATATTTAAAGTAAAGGCTCTGAAAGTACTTTTATTCAACATAGACATAGGATTGCTTGGAGTTTATATCTGCTTGCTAAAAATCCCTTTAAGAAGCTTGACTAGGGATAAGAAAACCTGCCAAAGCCGTTTTTTCTCTTTTGTGTGGAGTCTGTCTCTGGTGCATGCTTGCTGCTGTTGCCCTTAGAAAATGTTGTTATAAGAAGGTACAAAACCAGCCTTGCAGAAGAAAAAAAGCTGCAGAAACAAACAGCTGCAGGGAAGACAAAATGAAATGTGAAGAAATCCACAATTTCAATGGAAATTTTCAAACCAGCTTTACTTGAGTTCCCTTGAAAATATGTCAATTCCTTAGCTGCATGGAGGCCATTAGCCATTTCAGATGGATTCAGTAAACAGTTTCAGTGGTGAAACAAATTCTTTGCAAAAGGAAATACATCTAATTGCAGGATGCCTTGAAGGACGGAGGTTGCTTGTGTTGTAGTCATATTTGGTTTTCAGCATAAATTCAGAAATGGTTAGAACCATGCTAAGCTGAACAAACCATTCTAGAACAGCACCACACCACCAACATGGGTTCTTCTCTTTTTTCCTTGACTGATAGTTTCACAAACACTGTCGTTCTGCCACAAACAAATTAACATGAAATATGAAATGTAATATATGAGATGGGCAATTGTTTGCAGTGATGTTAACCCACAGGTCTGCCATATCCCAGCATTGCTGCACTGGGACTCTGCTTTCCAATGTGAGATGCACAACCAAGACCTCTGTGTCCTATGTTCCTCACTTACCATCCCATTAAAAAATTGCTTTCTGCAGAATATTTCATTTCAGCAGCCCAAGGTGTTGCTCAGCAGAAGTCAGGGCTGAAGATACTCCAGGGAAGTGGGGACCTCCCAGACACCTATGTTGAGCTGGATGCACCCATGTGTCAATGCAAAGTGAAGAGTAGAGGCTGCTGAGCATTGCAATCACTGCTGAGAATGATAATTAATCACAGAGAAAAAGAAAATTAAACACAAGGAGTTTAAGGCATGCACTGATATATTTGGGAATGTGTTTGAAAGTGGTAAATGGGAGAATGTGGTGTCTCATAGACCAGGAAACCTGTCATGGTCAGCAGTGGCTGGACCAGAGGAGACACCAGCTGCAATGTGCTTTGAACACATCTGGAAGCCCAGACACCCTAAAGAGCTTCTTGGTCCCAGGAGGAAGAACTGATGTGATCTGAAGTGACGGCTGCTGTAACACGTGCTCTGCCAGGGAGGTTCATGCCAGGTGAGACAGAAGAGGAGATGCTGCCACGTTCCCCAAGAAGGTGTTGGTCTTAGCGGGGATGGCACTTGTGTTTCTACAAGCCACAGCAGAATGTCAGAATGGCTCCCACACAAACTAATGTGATGGGAAAAGTGCATCACAGGTCCATGACTGCTACCCACGAACACAGAGAGAGCACTGGGTAAACTGAATGGCAGCTGGAAAGACCAATATCTGCATTTTCATGGGGTGAAATTCAAGCCTGAGCTATGGCAGTACCCCATTGAGACAGAAATGGCATGTATCCCATTCCTATTTGTATAGCCAGGGGGTTAGCTCTATAATCTCAAGGAAGAAAAGACTCCCAAAGATTCAAAGAGGCTTTGGATCAGGCTTTGAATGCCTTTTCATTTACTCTATTCATATATCAAATAGAGCTCTCTGGTCAGAATAATTGCATTTTACCTGCTGAAAACATGGTCTGAACACATAGCAGTACTTTATTTCTTCTGATGGCTCATAAAGCATAAACATTAGGTTTCCTAAAAATAAAAAAAATAAGCCTCATTTTTCTCTTTATATATAATTTACAATAGGAAACATTAAATCATAAATCATAGGCACAAATTCGGGTAGAACTGAAACACTACACTCAGCAGCAGGCAAATTACACCCAGACCACTCCATCACCAAGTGCTCCTTCCAAGGACATTATTGAAAATATGTTCCTCATAAAGTTAGTTTATAAAAAATAAAAGCAAAGCAAAGAAAGACCCCTAGAACCATGAGGAAGGAGACCCCCAGCACCCCCAGGCAAAGCCCCTGCAGTGTAGGTAGGGCTGGATTCAGGTTTCCCCATCTTGCCTGGACTCTGCCTTGGGCTGATGTTCCATATGCACAAGCTCAGGTAGCAGATGCCCACTTCACTGGCTGCCAGTGTGGCTGTTTGTCTCTTTTCTCTCCCCAGCTTTGTTTGAAAGCTGCATCATTAGTGTTCATGAACACTAATTTAACAAATTCCTATTAATTCCTTTACACCTCTGAAGTTGCTTGCTTTTCAAGTGTTGCAACTCCATGGGTAGGTGTCTGTACTGCTTTTCACTTTCACCTCATGTATGACGCCTCAGACCTGCTCAAGGGTGTGGGTGGCTCTGCAATCTCAGAGGAATCCACCACAGCTGCACCCATTCACCAAACACATTTCTTTGTAGCTCGGTGCAAAACCAGTGACAAATGACCTAGGATTTTCCTTCTAGTTCAGTAGTTTGTGAGAAAATCATCAAAACATGGTTTTGACAAGAAGAAAGAGGAAAGCATCAGTGTTTAGCACCCTAAAATAACGATTGGCAGTTACTAGACATGCAGACCACATCCCATGCAACTTAGTGCTGCATGGAAAAGGCAGTGGCTCTGCAGTGGCAGCCTCCAGCTCTCCTTTGGTTCAGAAAAGGAGATCTAGTGATTTAACAGCTTTGCTATGCACTTGGTTCCCCTCAAATGTGATATTTCCAGGTAGGTCCTCATCTCCCAGCAAGTATTTAATAGCTGGTCTTTATCAGGCCAAGTATCGCTGAAATCTGGCTTGCGCTCCAACTGTTCAACTCCTTTCTGCTCTAAACCTACCATTTTCAGATACAGAATAATTATATGCATGAGAGTTTTTTTCCCTTTAAATCTTGCAGTGTGACTAATCCAGCAAAGAAGGATGCCTCTCTGAGGATGTGTCAGCTGCAGAAACAAAAACCAGATGTCATTCAAAGAGGGTGAAGAGGAGCATTGAAATACTTTCTGCTTGCTCAACACCCAGCTGCACCCTGCCACCCAACCACATCACCCAAAGCTGAGGGTGGGTGAAAGCTGACAGGTTTGGGGAATATCTTTGCAGCCCAAAGACTTGTAAGTGCCTCATAGCTGGAGGTGCAAGATACCCAAGGTTTTGCCCAGCAAGACATACAAAGTGCATTGCATATTCCACATTTCCTTTTTTTTCTTGTTTTGCATTTTCTGCAGTATTTAGGGTCCCCAGGACAGGGGTTCCCCTTTGCAGTGCAGGCTGCAATTCTGCACTAGGGAAGGAGGATATTTCTGGGTATTCCTAGTTTTCGTATGTTTGTGTTGCTAGGATATAGGGTGTTGCTGGTACTTGGTGCAGGAAGTTGGGCATCCCTTGCCCAGCCTGGCATAGGAAAAAGGCCACTGCAAAACACAGCCCTGGCACAGCCTCACTCCTATGAATGACATAAAAAAAACACAAAAGCTTGATTAAAGCCAGGAAAACTGCAAGAACAGAAAAGAGGAATATCCCCACTAACAATGCTTTCCTTCTGGCCAGCAGCAGACACATGCTACAATTACTTTGGGGCTGTAAAACACTGCTTGCCATGGCTGGTGGGGAGGGGAGATTTACAGCACAAGTGCTCTTCCCACCACACTTACAGCAAATAACAACCACAGCACTAATTTTATTTTAATGCTTTTCTCTGCTACACCTACACAGGGGCATGAATAATGTACCTGTGCAATGCATGCAGAGGATGCTCCCAGATACTGTATATTGCTCTGAGACCAAATACTATAGATTGCTTATACACCACCCACAGTTGGCTTTGAACCCCACCTAGATGAATAAATAAGAGTATTTCTGAGGGTTGACCACCCAGAGCTTATTTGGGCTCGGAAACATCAGTCCTTCACTGTCCCTTTGCCAACTATAAGAAGCCCAATGTGTTTGACACAATGAGTGTGGAGGTTAAAGGGTTTTTTTCCCAAAATAAAGGTGATATGAGGTTGTTAAATGAAAAGAGTGCAAGTTTATGCCTATGCTGCACTGGCATCATGGAGTGTTAGGGCAGGTGAAGTCTGCTGGAAGAGAAATGGCCTGCAATGCTGCTAGGAGGGTGGCTGCAGTGTGCAGGTGCTGCTCTCCTCCACTTTTGAATTGCGGAAGAAACACATGACCCTGAGTACAGCCACCCGCCGAGATGGGTGCATGGCTCATGAGATACCAGTCAAACCCAATGGCAGTTTATATGAGTGCTTGACATCATAACCAGGAAGGCTTTAAATGGGGATTTCATCAAAGGCAGAGCAACAAGATCAAGCAGCCACAGCTGATAGGGCAGCAGGCGTGCACAGTGTGATGAACTTAGTCTGTTTGCCACAGGAAAACACCATTCACTGAGCTTGGGAAAGCAGCAGACAAGTAAAAGGGAGAAGAAAGAAGATGGTGGGAGAGATGAACAAGTAAGTGAGTGACCTTTGCTCAGGGGATGCTCCAAGCCGGTGACTAAAGCTACTGCAGAGGTGTTCATCAGCACTAGAAGACCTTGGATCTGCTTCATCTTAATGTGGCTGGTTTGGTTTTAGTCACTGCACACACAGAGGTCCAAAACTTTTTAATAACCTTGATGGGGCCACATGCAGAGCCCTCTCCATCCCCTGGAGGTTTATGAGATGTTGGTACCTACCTCTGGAGCCTGTAAGCAGCCGTGGGCAGTCTGTGGGCAGTCCATGGGCACATTTACTAGATCCGAGAAAAAGCCTGTTCATCCAGCTTTTACTGCGATGATTGATGATAATGGGGGCAAAATTGTCACCCAACAATAAAAATAGCTCCTGAGGCAGACTCCAGCAAGGCTGTGCACATCTTTAGGATCAGCCAAAATCACATTATAACATTAAACATTGCATCAGACAAGAGATAAATTAGATCAGACTAAACAAAAAGGATCTTAGGAGAGTTTCTCCTCCAGGTCTTCCAGCACAGCTTCTTTGCTTGATGGGTGTTGTAGGCCCCAATCCTTTACACTTACACATGTAGCTAGACTTTGAATATCCACTGCAAGAATATGGCACAGAGATGAAAAAAGTCCAGGTATTTTTATGCAAAGACTGAAGCCTTTCATAAACCTTTGCTTCAGTGCCCAGTGGGAACTTTTGCAGAAGCCTGGGGGGAATTACATCATAGCAGTGATGACTGCATCATTACCACCCCTGCAACAGCAGCTGTCCTGTGTGCTTGCAGCTAGCAGTTTCAAATCCTTCCTCTCAAACATTAATGACTTTGTCTCTCCCTCACTTAGCAAAATTGCCAGTAACAGGCACTGGAATTATTTGTTGTGCAGCTGCTAAAATTGGCTCACAATCTCAATAATGAGCAAAAGGGCTGAATCATTTGCTGTCACACTGGACAGAAGAGGTGGCACTACAGGAATAAGCTGTGTTTGCACTGGTTTGTCTCGCCAAAGACACACACCAATCTGTATTTGGCTAGGTGCCTGGGGTTGCCGTCTTTGCTGTCACCACCATCTGTCCTGACATGACTAATCCCATATTCCTAACACTGCTGGGCTGAGGTTTATGCAGCACAGACCCTGCAACAAGGAATGAGGTGGCTTTTTCTCTCTCAACCCAATCCATTTGCCCAGCTCCCTGCCATGTGATACTCCAAAAGCAGCAGCAGCAGGTGTGAAAAACAACATTACAGAAAGTTGTGGTGGCATCCAACCCCTGTTCACCTCCTCTCCATCAGCTCACTCCCTAATTTAAACACATTTCCATTGCTTGTTTATGTTTTAGCTTATTTTAAAAATACCAAGGATATCTTCAGAAGAAGGAGGGGGGGACATGACCTGGTGTTTCCTACAACATGAGGAAGTTTGCTTACCATCAAACTGCTGGTTTGCAGGAGCCTCCTCTGCACCAGGAACATTGCTTCTTTCTTCCTGATGCTATCTATTGCCCCCCCAAAGGAAACACAGACATTTCTCTGGGACAATAGCAGCCTTGCATTCAGAACAGACTATCAAAACACAGCTCTCAGAGTGTGAAATATCCCACTGGGCCTCCTCCAAAGAGCATACAAGACTTCCACAGCCTGCAAAAGCTCTTCGCAGCTGCAGACAAGAGCAAGCATTGCTGCTAGCTGGCAGAAAACAGAACCAGAAAGAGCTGGTGCTGTTCACCAGGCTGGTGAGCGCAGGCACGCCTCCTGCCCAGGCTGGACCTGTCTCTCCATCAGCTTGCCCACACTATTTGTCATTTGGATGAAATAAATGTAGTAATGACAAATGCTCATGCTTTTCCAGCAGTTAACTTACAGCCAGGCTGGAGTCCTCCCTGCAACCATTGTGCAACATGGGGCTTCAGCATGTTGGGAGCAGGCATTGTCCTGCACGTAAAAGGCATTTATTTTCTCTTGACCTGTTCCTTCAGTGCCTTTGTCCTCATGCTCTTGTTGCTCTCCATCAGCACCTCCATCTCCACCCTCTTCTCCAATCCTTTCTCCTATCCTCTGAGCCTGCCAAAACCTTAGCACATGCAGAGGACTGCTGCTGGTGGATGAGTGGGAAATTGGTCTTGCTGTTGTCTTAAAAGTATCTCTGTAGCATCACTTTCTCCCCCCCTCCTTGGTTGCTACAAAAAAAATCACAGTCTTTATGAGCCAATGCTTCCAGCCATGTCTTGCTCAAGCCTATAGAGACATCACATCTCAAGAGTCTCAGATACTTTGATTTAAACTTTAACCGCTGTGTGTGAATGAGAGACCTCAAAATGCTGCAGTTTCACTGATGCCCCTAACTGCCAAGGGCTGTGAGGACTTACTGATGCAGACCAGACACATTTATTTTGATAAATGCAATTCTGGTCCACAGCAGTGTCAGCTGGCTGAAGACAAGGCAGAATTCCCCCAGAAATAATAGTGATGCACATGTGGTGCCACGTGGATGCTGCCCCTTCTGTAGCAGGACACAGCCCAGGCTGCCGCAGAGGACAGGCTGGTGGAGTAGGTGGTCTGGACTTTGTATGAGCCTTGCACAAACTTTTTAATCCTCATGTCTTTGTGGTGAGTAACAGACATCTCTCCACAGTAATTGCATACATTTCCGGAATTTATCTCTGTTGGATTGACTTTGGCATCTAGTCCTATAAAAATTGCCTTTTCGGTGAATGGATGTCATATGTCTTGAGATGCTGGAGGGGTTAATGTAATGTGTAACCAATGTAAGATATATTTAATGATCTCTGAAATTGCTTCTGTGAAGCATCCACATAACTGCTACAACTCAATTTACTACAGATCCTGCAAATAACAAATGTAATTACTTTGGAATCAACATAATACTAGGTCAGACAGGCTTATATTCCCACAGTTTGCTGAAAACTTAATATAAATCTGAATCAAGCATCTATCTCTAGTCATATGCCCTGGCTGTGCTCTCAGAAACAATATCCAGTATGACTCCTCTGAAACAATGCTTAAAAGCCACAATGCTGTAATATTCATTTTTGCCTTATTATGAGCCCATTGCTAAACCAGGAATTTGCACATTTGCATCATCAGGTTAAAGGCTTAAACTCTTCATGCTGGTTTTGCTGTGTTAGTCGTGTTTAGCAGCACAGTCAAAGGCTGTTCTCAGTCATTGATGTCCCTCGCTGTGCCTCCTGAAGAATAACCAGATGATGAAGATAAAAAATGTTGTATGATGGGAATGCTGATGCCCACATCATCTCAATTGGCTCCAGTGCTCTATGCAAAGGCGCTTTCATGTTGGCTTGACTCCTGTTTAATTCAAGCAAGGTTTGGGTCATCAGTGATCATCATGGCCACAGAGTTGGCTAGGGAAGCCTGGACTTCAGAGGAAGCTCTCCTTCCAATTTCTCTTGGCAATCCAAGGTTTGAACACTTTCCCATCTGAGAGGCTGGCAGTGAAGGTCTGTTTAACTGGGGACAGTCATCTCCTGCATGTTGGTGGTGATGGCTGCAGATAGACCCTGGAGGAAGAAGATCTTCTTAACACTGGAAATCTGGATCTGTCTGGTGGATAGAGGTAAAATTGTTGGATAATGTATGTATTTTTAATCTTCATGACAAGATTCACCTTGCCATAAGGTAAAACAGTTCTGACAATCAGGTGCTTCTATGTGCTTGGCTGGCTCTTATGTTACACACTGCCCTCCTTTTGAAGGTTACTGTCCTGGTTTCAGCAGTAGAAGTCACTTTTCTCCTTCATAGTACCTGGTGCAGCATTGTGGTTTTAACTTTCAGCCTGGGAACAGAGCTGATAACACCAATGTTTTTAGTTACCACTCAAATGTTTACTCTGACCAAGGACTTTCTGAGTCTTATGCTCTGCCAGGGAGGAGGGGAAGCTGGGAGGAAGCAGAGACAGGACACCTGACCCAAACTAACCAAAGAGGTATTCCATGCTACAGCATGTCATGCCCAGGATGTAAACTGGGAGTTACCCAGAAGGGCTAGTTCACTGCTGGGTTGGGCTGTGTATTGGTCGATGGGTGGTGAGGTGCTGTATTCTCTTCCCTTGTTATTTCCCTTATCATTATTATTACTATTGGTAGTAGCAGCAGTGGTTTGTGTTATACCTTATTTACTGGACTGCTCTTATCTCAAGCCATGGGAGTTACATTCTTTTGATTATCCTCCCCATCCCTCCAGGAGTGGGGGAAGGAAAGAGGGGGGGAGTGAGAGAGCGACTGAGCTTAAACCATGAGAGTTGTGCAGGAAAAACTCACTTTATACACCTGAGAAAAGAGCTCCATTCCATGTATGCTGAGCTGCTTCATATACCTCAGTTGCCTCTAAGACTCTTCACTGTGAGACTGACAGAGCACTGGAACAGGTTGCCCAGAGGGGTTGTGGAGTCTCCTACATTGGAGATATTCAAGGCCCGCCTGGACAAGTTCCTGTGTGATGTAATCTAGGTTACCCTGCTCTTGCAGGGGGTTGGACTAGATGATCTTTTGAGGTCCCTTCCAACCCTTAAGATTCTGTGATAAGGTTTTATTGTGAGCCTCACATGCACAGCAGAAGGTGAGGAGCTACCCTGCCCCACTGATGCTACTGGTGCTGAATATGGTCCCTCTGCCTGAAGAGATGCTTTTACCCCACATGGGACACCATAGTTCCACAGTGGCCAGCGAGTACATCCCTGCTGCCAGCATCACCACCATCCTCCTCCATAAACAGCAACTCCCTAAAGACACTCCTCTCCCAGGCTAATGTGCATAACTGACATCTCCTAATTTTCAGCTAGGAACAACTGTTTTGTGCCTAAATTACAAACCTTCCAAAATAAAGGCACAGGGTCAGAACCACACATGCAGCCACACAGAGACAAGTGAGTTAACGCAGACAAAGGCACAGGGATGTGTTCATGTTGCAGTGCTAATAAATAAGGCTCTCCACAGTCTCTCAAGTGGAGAAACATGCTGGCTTGTTCAATAAAATAGGCTATAACAAGAGATTTATATAGAATATATTGGATTCATTCATTCAGAATTGCATATCACTTCACGTGGTGACATTTTTTTCTGCACCAGGTCCTTCCCCACTAGCAGCTGCTTATCACTCGGTGCATTTGTGTAGTAGGTGGGGGCTCAGGCTTTCAGATCATGCTCACAGCCATATTGATTTTGGGCACATCACAGGCATACAGATGTGTGTGGCTTTTCTGCTTCCAGCAATGTAGCTCCAAAATCCTCAAGCCAGACAGTCTTTTAATACATTGAAAAAATAAATGGCAAAATAGCCATTGTTGACAATAAACATGCAGCTGAATGCAGCAGTCAGCCTTTCCCACCCTGGCCATCACCTTCAAGGGCCCCTTTCACTCAAGAGCTGCGTCATGTATTCCTACAGTAGGCCAAAATGCAGGTTTAATTTGCTCAGAATATCATTTAGACTAAACAGGGGTTAATATACAATTTTAGGACACTTGTTATAACCTGGAATGGAATGCAGGCTATTTTGAGATCATTTGGTTGCACATACAGTCCACATGCAGGTGTGAACAGCTGTCACACAAAGGCTGAGACACATATATATAGGTATGGCTACGCAGATATATAGTGTGTATATGTGTATATATATATATATATATGGCTGGGCCAGGTCAGAAGCCTCCTGTGCCTATCCCACAGCCCTAGCTCTCCTGTCTCGTCTCTTTCACGTAGCCCAGTTAGCCCTAATAATGACTCAAATTAGTCTAACTTCAGTGAGTTTTCATTATAAACGTGTAAAGTTACTGTTTTCTTTTCTTCTATAACTGACAAGCAAACACTTTGCAAATACTGTGATCATTACAGCCCAAAATTTCATTTCATAACATACCTTTCCAAATTTTATTGTTCTTATTTACTCAAAATAATTTGAGCAGAATACGAAACCTATCCGCAGTGAATGCCTCACTGTCTGTATCAAAGGCATGGGTTTAGGTATAATCCACTTCAACCAAAGGCGCTTTTCACAGTAATCCAGTAAGTATACATCAAAGTACTTATCGGTGAAATTTGGCTTTGCTTGGTTTCTCCTCCTCTTTATCATCAGATTACATTTAGTGAAACCTAAAAGATTTCAGATGACCAAAATCTCATAAAGAAAAAGGAGATTGGGTCAGGAGCAAAAAGGGACAGTATTTGTATGTCATGTAAGGATTTGGAAAAGGAGATGTATCATTGGATTGCTCTGCATAAATAGAAGGATGCAGTGGCATCATAATGTAAAATGCATTAAGCTGTCAAAAGGAAGATCCTGTCTTCAATCATGCCAAGTCCCCCAGGCCTCCATGTTAAATATTACATCAAGACATTTCCTGTCTGGCATTAAAAAAAAGAAAAGGAAAAGGGAAAAGGTACCTTTGCCTGAGAGCACAGGGCTCTCCCCAGTATAAGCATTTCCTCCTGGGGTGACCTGGGCTCCCACTTAGCAAAAGATTTATATCTTTTTTCTCCCATAAACACAATTGGTCAGTGAGAAGTCTTCCCAGGAGAACCTGCCATTCTGCTCAGGGCAGGTTTTGGCTTTAAGAAAGCCCCCCCATACCTTCAGGCAGCCCCTGCTTTGCATTTAACTTGCCACCGAACCTTCTCACCTTAAGTAAGCCCATTACTGAACCACCTTCTCCTATTTTCCTTCAAGCTTGCCTACCCAGGTATGCTCAGAGAACTTAATCTGAGTTAATTTCTCAAGTGAATTAGTTAAACCTCATTAAGTCCCTGTGTGGACAGCCTTTTTCAGAATTAAGATGGCCTTAATTTAATTTGCTCAGAAGCTTAATTTACTTCTGTTAGCTCCTTGTGCACCTTGCAGGGACAGCCCCAAGCAGCACTGGTGAGAAAGGCAGCTCCAAGATATAAGCATGGACGGGATGCATGAGGACAGCCACCCCCAGCTTTACCACCCCACTTATCCCCATGGCACCGCAGCTGTCCCACCCCAGAAAGGGGGCAAAGCATGACAGAAAGCATTGGAGCACTAGATGCTTATTAGGCTTGAAAGGTTTCTGCCAATGGTTTTGCCTTCCTTTAGGCTGCAGCTCCTGTTCAGGCTCAGGGGTTGAGAGGAAGAACCTCAAAACCCATTTTCTACTAGGCTGTTAGCAAGCAGCATTAATAACTGAACCACCTCTTTTAAGAACTTTACAGTTTCTTTTATAAAAAATGCCAATAAATATCCCTGAAGAAGCAATTTCACATTCTAGATTGCAGTCTTTCTTCTTCTGTTTTGATGACTGCCTATGAACTCACAATACATTACCTCCAGCCCAGATGGTTTGGTGAAAGAGCCTTAAATCTCAGCTCCTGAGATTCCAGCATGCATACAAACCTGTACTGCAATGTATGACCATGCTGGCACTTCTCTTAACTCATGCATGCATTGATGCAACAATGGTTGCCATGAATAACATACATACTGAGACTGCCAAAACCCCAGCAGTGATGACCAGTTTTATAATACAGGAGTAAAGTCCCTCCAAACTATGAGCAGAAGGAGATGTCATGCCAAGGACTTAGATAAATTTGGCTCCTAGAATAAACCTGTCTTCTATGTTTGGGACGATTCGGTCATCCACAACATCTCATGGTAGTAGCAGCTCTGAAGTTTGTTTCCCTGGGACAGGCACCC
Organism: Agapornis roseicollis; assembly: GCA_002631895.1. Taxonomy (NCBI): domain Eukaryota; kingdom Metazoa; phylum Chordata; class Aves; order Psittaciformes; family Psittacidae; genus Agapornis; species Agapornis roseicollis. The sequence goes on from NDXB01005075.1 coordinate 88,169, forward strand.
TCTGAAGCAAAAAGCTCAGTTTTGGGGTTGTTGCTTTGATAGACATAGCAGCCTTCCAGTATCTGAAGAGGGCTTATAGGGATGCTGGGGAGGGACTCTTCATTAGGGACTGTAGTGACAGGACAAGGGGTAATGGGTTCAAACTTAAACAGGGGAGGTTTAGATTGGATATAAGGAAGAAATTCTTTCCTGTTAGGGTGGTGAGGCACTGGAATGGGTTGGCCAGGGAGGTTGTGAGTGCTCCATCCCTGGCAGTGTTCAAGACCAGGTTGGACAAAACCTTGGGTGGCTTGGTTTAGTGTGAGGTGTCCCTGCTTATGGCAGGGGGGTTGGAACTAAATGATCTTAAGGTCCTTTCCAACCCTAACTATTCTGTGATTCTATGATTCTAAACCTTGCATAGTCAGAGCTTGCAGCCAGCGGTACCACATGCATTGGATCTGGACATCTGTTTGGGAAGAGATCATGATCCTTTTCAACTGGCAGCCATCTCCAGAGAGGTGCCAACCTGTGACAAGAAGAAAAAGGACCCAAGCATTAAAGAAATCCTATTGCTTCTAGAAAGCAATAAAACTGTTGCATCACTGTCCTAGAGGCTGTAATTTAACTTAGCAACAAAAGCTGGAAGAAAGACAGATGCTTCTCACAAATCTAGACCATCAAGAATCCCTTCATTCCTGATACAGTATGTGTATGAAGTTGTAAAGCCCCTGATTAAGGTATCCAGATGCTATGACACCACCAGAGATGTGTTTAATGCTCTTAACAGTTTGTACAGAAATACCATGGAAAAGCAATCACAGGGAAATGCCCAAGCAGCTGGGATTAGTGGCAGCATTTTGAGCAGCTTTACCTCATTGTCACTGGGTTCTTTTTTAATGAAAGCTGGAGCTGTGCAGATTAAAGAATAATGTCACAGAAGGGGCTGATAAAATTGAAAAGATCCATCAGATTAATTACCAGGCTTAAAGGAGCTTGTCCATTTATTAGAAACAAAAGCCTTGGGCCACTTACTATTGAAATTATGGTATCTTCCCTTCTCCTGTTTTTCTGCTTGATCTTGTAAAACCAATTCATAAGGATGTGATAAAGTCAAACAGAAGTTTGCACAGAGCCCTTCCCAGCTGCCTGCTGGGATGCTCACCGGATGCTTGCCAGCCTGTGTTTTCAGAGCCCGGCAAGCATCATCATTTGTCTTCACCCTTTGTAGAGCTCTCTTTGCTTTTTATTGAAGTCTTGCAAGCCGGTCCTGGCTGCTTTCCAGCCCTCACAGAGACCTGTCTGTGCATGTCCTATTTGAAATGCTGCATCAATATTTATCATAACTTTTGAGAATAAGGAATGTTTTAATCTTAAAACACCTACCTTGGTGGCGCGAGATTAAATAACTGCATAAATAAAAGATCTAGGCAGTGAACCTTTTAATCCCATGGTGCTATTGATTCAGTAAAGTTGAAGGAAGGGAGGCAGTACTGGGGCTCCAGACCCTTAACCAGTGATTCTGAATTAAAATTATCTGTCAGCTCACCTGAAGCTTTTGAATTCACACATTACAATTTCCCTTTTGAACATAATAATGTTCAAACTTCAATGGCTAAACTTTGTCACCTCATCACCTAAGCTTCCCAACAAACCAAAGGAGTTCAACTCTCAGTGTCTCCAGGGCATTTTCCACTCTCTGGCTGACTTCTGTGCACCAGTAGACTCCCTGCACCAGGTCCCTGGAAAAAAGGCACATCTTAGAGCAGCCTCCAGGTTGCTCTAAGTTAACCCTGACCCAGAGAAGGCTCTGAAAGCTCTGTGCTCTTGCAGCAAGGGAAGTCAAAGCTCCCTCCCATCCGACTGCCTAAACCCAGCACAGAGGGACTGAGACTTGGTGGGAGAGGTGGCACTGGTGATGCACACAAAGCTGGAAACTAGCTGCAAAGAACACCAACTCCCCAAAATACACTTCTAATAGCAATTCAGATATAATTTCTGCAGTGGTATTTATTCACACTCATCAGAACAGTGGCATTAACTGGGGATGGTATATAAATAGCCATGTCAATGGTAACATTCATGGGCCACCTGATGTTACTCTGCAGATCTAGACAGTTATAAATCATGGAAGAAATCAATGACCCTCAAGCTCTTATCTTAGCCTGTGGCCACAGAGTATTATAGATATCCATACATGCTCTTTGCTGTATGGGGCATTTCTATCTTAAGTGCTTAACACTGGCAGAATTGATTTGCTGGGTATTACTCCAGGGACACAGAGGAGCAGGAAAGCAGAGGGCTTTGCCTTGCACCAATCCTCCGCCCATCCCAAGCATTTCTCCTTGATAGGAAGGAATTCACCATCAGCATTTGAGGTTCACATTGCTCAAGGAATTAAAAGAGACTCTGGATTTCCTGCAGCTCTCCTGGCTGAGCACAAAGCCATTGCAGTGATACCGTGCTTGCCAGTGCTCAAACCCAGTCAGCTCCAGCTTTTCATTGGAATCCTCCCAAGCAATTCATAGCTTCATCCTTATTACTTACAGACTTTGCAGTGCCCAGAGTCCAAAAAAAGAATTTGGCCAGGCAGTGTCCCAGGAGCCTGAGCCACATGAGGGAGGAGATTCATAAAGCCATCAACAAGAGATGATGGCTTTTTTGCTGGAGCAACAATTCACCTGCCTCAACATTGCTTTTGCTCAGCATCACCCCTGAATTTTAACTCCCACTGATATTGAACCAACTCAGTCTGTATGCTGCCTGCAGGGACACCATCCCTGTCCCCATACCTGACATATGCGAGGCAGTCTGTGGCAGACTCGGAACAGTGTGCCAAGACTTCACTTGTTCTCATTTCCTCCTATCTCTGGCCCTTTTACAATGCAGTAATTGTTTCAGAAGTATTGATAAAATGACATCTTACAGTTTAAAATCTTGAGCTAATATAACCACGAGTACGTTTTCTTCAATTTCCTGTAAAACTACCATTCCTCTCTCTGCACAGGTATCCAGGGAACTGTGTCTGTGTGCTCACTTCCTAATGAGCTCATCATCCAGAGCAGTGCTTAGAATCAATTACTACCATATATGCAAGAGATGCTCTGAAACTGTACCCTTTTCTCCATTACATGTCCTTCAAGATAATTATTTCTACTTGTAGATCATGGATCAGGGAAAACAACATTATTTTATTAGGAAGAAAGTGTTTCCCCTTTCAGACAGCATAAATGTGATTTAAAACATCAGTAAGTTTTCGGCATGCTTTCCCTATGCAAGATTTCAGTGAAGACCAGTTACAAGGTTTGTAATTGCTTTGGGTTTCATGCCTCACTGAAACAATCTGCAAAACGCAGTGCACTGATGAGCCTGGATAGGTGCTTTTACCTGCAGCTCTCGGATCCTGACTGAACTCACCAGCTGCAAATTCAGCTTCTCCACATTCACTGCTTCCTAGTATCCTTCAGACCTGGAGTCTGGAGGCCCTCCAGCGTGCAGAGGTGCAGAGAAGAGGTACCAAGGCCCTACGGCCCAATTATTTCCCTAAGGCTGAGTGAAGCTAGGGCTACCCACTGCAATAAATAGTATAGGTGTTTCCTGGGACTGTTCATGCTTACATCAATGCAAGTAGTAATCATATTTTTAAGCTTCCACTAAGCAAAGCTTCCGTGTAATTTGCTAAATTTATAGCAAACACAATAGTGTGTGTGTAAGGGAGGATCTAAGTATGGAAGTGACTGGATTAATATAATTGGCCTTTTAGATTAAATGGCTCTTGTAATAACCTTTTTCTAAGAAGCAGAAAAAGTCATAATTACAGAGCAGTTGCACGTGACAGATACTGTTCCAAATTTTGAAAATTAACTCTTTCCTGTGTTTCCAGTGGAGCAATCCTTGCCTGGCTGCAGTGCCAGGATCAGGCCACTGATACCAACAAAAAAAAGGCTCTATGAAGAGCAAAACAGATGTGGTTACTCAGGGCTCCTTTCCACTGTGGGGTCCACAGAGCAGGACAGAGGCCAGTCAACAGCATGATGTCCCTGATGCCATGTCCCTGATAGCATCCCAGGAAACCCAGCCATTCAAAAACGGGGCTTATGGGGCTTACTGGTCTTGGCCATCATTTGGTAGACCTCTTACTGCTAATTCAAATTCATCCAAGGAAATGAATAAGAAAACATAGCACAACTTTAAAGACAGTGTTTTCACAAATACTTGTTTAATCACTAAGGAGGTACTCATCTTCTGGGTGTATAGGAAATATTTCATAGCTCCAGGGTAGGGATGTATCACCTAGCAAATCCAAGCTCATAATTATAATTAACTGCAACATAAACAAAATCAAGAAGCTTAATACTCCAGTGCAGTGGTTCAAGGGGTGTCCCCTTGAACACTGAGGTGCCACCCAGTGACCCCTGAGACTCATCAATCCTAATTTAAGGGACAAATTTCAGGGGAAGGCAAAGGACAAAACCCCTCACTAGCCTATAGCTCATTTTTAGTAACTCAGGGGTTTTCCCCACTTTGCCTTGAAATCAATACTTATTTCTGTTGGATTAAGTAGGATATCAACGTGGTTGTGTAAGCGTTTATTTTTAATATCCTGCTTATTGCAATATATATATTATACATTCCAGTAACCACTATGCTTTAAAGGTAAAACCAGCTCAGCAAAGCTGTGAGGAGGGTTGGGGCTCCCAGCAGAGCTAGGACAGAGCAGACCCAGGCTGCTGCTGCCTATGCTTCATGCACTGCCGTGCTGTGTCCTACAGCAGGCAACCGTGGTGGAAAGATGTACAGCACACGGCAAGGAATATAAAGAGCTACTGCAAAAGAAATGCTGAAGAGAGGTATTCCTCACTGCTCTCCCACTGTGGCTTTTACTGTAAAACGAATATCACAAGATCTTGGATCTGAAGAGAGACAGAAATATTTGCTAGTGCTTTAAGAAAAGATCAGGCTGAAAAGCTGGCGCTGCAGAGAGGTTCTGTGTTTCATTTGCTCTTGTGGCAGTGGGTGTCACACCAGCCAGGCAGCCAGCACAGCCAGCTGTGAATTTGCACCTCAGGGGAGCCCCAGGCAGCACCAGCAAAGTAGCACCCATCTCCTGGCAACATGTCCTCAGCCCTGGTTGCTTGCAAGGACCAACAGACACATGGAGGCATGTTTCTGCTGTGGCCCCTGTTTCACCACCCAAATAAATACCCCAAAGGCAGATCCTTTGCCCTTGGTCTTTTGTCTGTCTTTGAGACATCCGGGATGACTTTCCTGAAGTCTCTGATACTGTGCCAGATGCTCTCACTCTACCATGGTTTTAGAGTTGTTTTTTCACCGTGGTCTAAAACCTTTTCTGCCTGATTAGAAAGAGGATTTTAATGTGAGTTGACTGGCTCACATCAGTGAATCGCATCCCTCAAACATTCAACACTGAGCTCGTCCGCATCAGACAGGCAGCACTCACAATTCTGTTCATGGCCACACAGAAATGAATCAGAATGTTAATATTAAAAATTCATCCATAACAATATCATCTTTTTCTACTTAGCAGTATGATGAAGGCATTTGAGATAACCATTTCCTCTACACTCCATTTAATTTTTTTACATCAGTTTCAGCATTAAAAAAAATGGAACCAGTAAATCAGACAATTAATCACTTCAGCCTAGGAAAGGTCCAGTAAATCACCCAAGTTTTATATCTTTATTTTTTTGAACTTATGCCCAAGAGCTTAGAGATTGGGTCCATGTGCTATTAATTTGAAAATAGGCAGTTCACATATTTGTGTAATGACCTCAGCAGCAATCTCAGCAGTGCAGACCCAGGTGTGCTGTGTAAGGAGCAAAAGCCATGACTGCACCACTCAGACACACAAGGAGATGATGTGTCAAAACAAATGTCAAGATTTGGGATTCATTTCGCCTGGCCCCAGCAATGCCCAGGTTTGATTTATCAGCAGCCTGCTACAGTGCATGCTTGCATGATTTGTAGGAGACTCAACCAAGGGCAGTGCTTCCACAGGATTATATTATATTTCTACTAATTAAACTGAGAAAACACCTTGTCACACATCCACAGCATCAGCATTGCTTGTATCTACCTCTGGTTTTCTGTGTACAGCGCACATAGGAGCTCGTAGCCTGCTGGGTGTCTTAGGGTGACGTTTTAGGGGCAGGAGCTAGCCTGATATTAAAGCAGGACAAGCCAAAGCCCTCAGTAATGTAACCATTGACTTCAGATGAGTCCTGTTTTGCCCTTTTCTCCCCTCCTGCTTAACGATCCACACAGAGAAATCTAATGAGAGAGAGGATTGAGAAGGGCAATATCCAGGGAACCGGCTCCAGCCTCATCCCTGGACTGACCTCTGAAGGCCCTGGAATAATAAACCATTCATTTCCAGCACTCACTGCCCCTCAGCCCTGCACACCATTGATTGCAGCTTGCTGCCAGCACTGCCCAGACCAGGAGAGGGTGGAAACCTGTATCCTTAGTCTGGAGCATCAGCTGACGCAAGCCAGAAGATGCTCGTTCGAGCCTGCGTGGCCTCTTTAGCTTCCCAGGCTGTTGCTAGCTGCCAGGAATGGCTGCGAGCCCAGGGGTTCCAGGCCACTGTGTAAAACACACATGGCTTTGGCTTCATTTGAAATCCCCAAGTAGCATTTGAAATACTAAAAACAATTAATGGGTAGTGCCTTGCCCTCCCCCTAACCCCTTTGTTTGTGCATCCTAATTCTCCAGCACCACTAAATGTGCTTCCATATTTGGGCTTCTGTATTTAAAAGCCCCTCCTGTATTAAAGTACCCTTTTCACTCTGATTTGTCCTTGGATAAAAAATACAGTACATCATTAAAGAAGGGCTTTGGACCCTGTGTTTTAAACGTAATCTGTGTCCCTCTCCTGGGAGGATGGCAGGGTTGGGTGAGTGCTGTGGGATTTGTTGGGACTTTGCTGTTTGCTTTCTGGTCTGTGGCACCATAGAGCAGATCTCCAGATGCCCTCAAACTGGCCATGGCTTTGGAAGATGTCAGGCAGACTCCTGCCTGAAAATCAGGTCTGCCAGCAGAGCTAAAATGGGAAATGCCAGCAGCACCATGTGGTTGGGTCACCGGTGCCGTCTGCAGCATGGCTGGGTGATCAGGGCTGACTCTACCAAAATCACCATCACTGCTGCACCATGGTGCCTGGCAAAGATTAAACCTCCTGGTGGCACAAACGACCTCAAAGCAAAACGTAGTGAGCCTGAAGACCTCATTAGTGATAGGCAGAGAGATGCCAGGACCTCAAATGAGGTAGTCCACAGAAAGCAGACTTGTCCAAGCATTTGGAGGGTTTCCCATCCTCATCACCAAATCAACCTGTGTCCCCTGCACCCCTTCATCACCAATTGCTCTGACTACCAAGAGTGTGGTCTCCAGCCAAAAAGGATAAGGCTGAATCCTGGGTTCATACTGGAGTGAAGCAGGGAAAGCCTGCAGCACTGTTGGGTATTGGCAGCAGCACCCTTTTCAGGGATTTTTTGAGCCCTCTTTCAAAGTCCACCCCAGCCCACAGGCTCAGGGACCAGCTGGCACAACAGCCACAGATCTCAGAAGATAATTAAAATGTTTTCTCTGATATAGATTTTCATCATTTCCCCAGCATGAATTTGGTGCAAAACAAGGGAGATGAGATATACAGAAATGAGGATAAAGGAGATATAAGTCGTCTGGGTTTATTTTAAAAATGATATTTTTCATATCATTCCATAGTGCCCTCATACAATTGCAAAGAGATTTTCAAAGGTGTGCCTTGGGAGATCTTCTAAAGAGAAAAGAACAAATTATTTATCACATATATGCACATCGTGCATTGCCATGCCAACTGGGTCAGACATGGGCCAGCAGATAAAGGCTCCCATCTTTTGACCCACAAACAGGATGGCACCATCACAAGGCACAAACCCAATTTGCTCTTGCACATCTACAAAACAAGGCCTCTCATCCCTTTTTTTCCCCCAAGCCAAGCATCTTCAGTATGGGATGAATTATAAATTGGGGCTGAAACTCAGGAGGAATGCTCTGGCAAACAGTTCGTGTGTTCAGTGGAGAGACCCTAACTGCTGAATAGCACCAAAGCAAACTAGCAAAATGAAACAAGGCTCCTGCACCTGCACCTGCATGTGGCAGCTTCCTTTTGGCAGCAGGAAGTAGGTTACCCAGGGATTACACCCAATTATGTGGCAGGGATGGGAATGGATTTGGTTTGAAAAGGAATGCCTAAAAATGAAGCAACAGTCACAGCTTTCCAGATCAGGTAATTGAAAGCAATGTGCTGAGAAGCAAGGTGGTGTGTCTCACTCGCGTATCTTGAGGATGGAGGTGGCGGGGCAGGCAGAGGGCACTGACAGGCAGGGCTTCCCAGAGCAAGGGGGCTGGTCAGCCCAGCTGTAGTTCTCTTCTGGCTGAAAAACACCTTTTGTTAGCTGAATTTCAAACTGCACTCAGGGGCAGTGAGGGAAATGGTTCACTTTGCAGTGTCAGGCTGGAAAGCACCGCTCCCAAAGCCTGACAGGGAGCAGGAGCAATTAAGTCAGGCAGCCAAAGAAACTGTGTGATGAGCAATAGACTGAGAAATGCATTCTTCCCACCCCAGCCCAAGGGTGAAGCACTGTTTTACAGCATGGCAGCAACCAATAAAGCAAGGCATTGGGTGTTGCCTCAAATCTCTGTGCAGTGGTGCACACTGGATCAAGGTTTCTTTGCTATAAGGGCATGGGCTGATACCAGGACCCCATACCTGGGTGCTGTATACCTTCTTTTCTGGGTAGGACACCAGGAGGGGCAACCCAGAACCCTGGAAGCAGTCCCAGCATGCCCCAGCCCTCACGGAGGAGTCCCCAGTACATCTCCCCAGGGCACACGGAGGCTCAGGCAGCAGGATGAGAAAGAGCAACGTGAAAACCTGCACGGAAAGAACCCAGCAATTACAGCACATGGTGAAGACCTTCAGCACGCTGTGCTTTTCCCTTCATCTGCTTGATGTCATCTTTGACAACATGCTCTTGATCACCTGCTCATGCTGAGTTTCCCAGACATGGCTCAGGAATGTGAAACAGCATGTAAAATCCACCCTGTGTTTTGAACTCGCTTGCAAAGCTCTGGGGATGTAATATAGGAAAAGGTGCATCCAAAGCTGTAAAAAGGGAACAGACGCTTGTGCTGGGGAGCTAACAATTATTACAGAGCATGAGCTGGAGCTGGAAAAGCCGACAACAGTAATTTTGCTCTGCCTATGCACTCCTGTCCATGGCAGAGGTAACTGCTATTAAAAAAAAATTGCATTTACTTGATAGGCTTTTGCAGCAGGAGGAGCTGGAGGGCAGTTTGTTAGCAGAGGGGCTGAGCACTGGGCCTGGCATGTCCAGGGCTGACATGGCACAATGGTCCACCTGTGGTCCAGGTAGGCACCTACCTTCCCCAGAACTGCTGGCTGAATATTGATGCAATACAGGACCAAAGCAGGATTTGGAGGGTTATTTAGATAGAGATTTATTGTGTTGTGCTGTAGCAGTGAGAGCCTGTCACATTTCCCAGGAGCTGAAGGCTCTGGCATGGGGACAGCTCTGTCACCCTAGTTACACCTTGACCTAGACCTGGGTGATGCACAGGGTCTGGGCTGGCTCCCAAAGCTGGGCTTGTTTTACCCAGAGAGCCTGCAGAGTCCCAGCTAGACTCTGGGAGATCTGATTTGTGCACCTGCAGGAGCTGCTGCATCTCTGAAAGGTTAAACATGCTGAGAGCAGCACAGAACAGAGAGCAAATTGGTTTGGAGATGTAAATTATTTATATATTTAGCAGGCATCAATGGGAAGCACAAAAGGGCCTGGCCATTGCACATAGGAAACCTCCCCTAAAAACATTTACCTTCTCAACACAAAGCCTGTACTCTGCCAGGAATATTGCTGCTATTGCCACACTGATGTTATAAATGCCATGGTTCTGTTACAGCCCTACTGAAGAACCAAGTCCTGATTTTCAGGGTAGTTCTGGTTTCTGCAGCCAGCCATCATCACTGTTGCCTGCAAACGGCTGGGTTAAGCAGGGCTGGATCAGGGATCTTCCCACGCACTTGTCCGACCCCTCTCAGGGCTCACTTGGTGGCTGCTCAAGTCCTGAGAATTTTCCTCTCCAGGTTCAAAGCCAGGTCTCCAGTACGCATCTACTCCTGAAAGGATGAGTTTATAGGACTTGACAGAATTGGCTTTTCCCCCTGAAAAGGAAGGAAGTTACTTTAAGCTTAAAAAAGCAGAGCCATCTGGCAGTGCACAGCTGTGGAAATATTATATGTCTAATTATTTATAGAGGTACCTGTACAGGGACAAGTTCAGTTCTTCAATGGTCTGTAGCTAAATCAGAAAAAAAAAGCTCGTTTCATATAAAAGCCCTGCAGTTCTTTGCAAAAATACACATGTTGAAAGCTTGGAGTAGGGGAAGGAGCATCATTTTATTTGCTATTTGCAACCTCAAAGCAGCAACAAGTTTGTTTTCTGCTGGTGGTCTCTGTATGGGGCATGGGTTTGTACGACCTCTGGCATCTGAAAGACATTAAAGTGTACAGTCACAACAGCCCCAGTCATTAGTAGAGACAAAACAAAGCTAAGTACACCCACAGACAATTAACCAACTCTTGTTTCTCCTTAAATCAATAGCAAAAACATTACAAGAACAAACTTCCCAGCATGTCCCCAAGGACACATCTTTGCCAGCCAGCCGCCCCCGAGAGCTGATTTCCAATGGAAATTACACTCTCAGATCCTGGGCTTTAAGATCAGATTTTCCTTATTTATTTCTTGGAGTTATTTTAATCCATGGGGAAGACCTCAAATGGAGCTGGCTGTGTATTGAAGTGCCTGGCTCCAAAATTTTGGGATAGGGAGGGATGGCCAAGCATTGTGAGCTCTGATCAGAGCTTCCTGATGCTGACTGCAAGCACTGTGTACAGGAGTGAGAGGAAACCTCCAAGTTTTTGATGGAGAGAGGGTAGGTAATTTCTGCAGAAATCCTGCTGAAGCATAGAAGTGTCTTCTTCTTTGGGGAAAACATTGGTGAGGGAGTTTTCTAATAGCACTGAATATTGTGTCCAAAAAAGTTAAGCAATAACTTCAACCCGAAGTAGCTCGGCACGTAGCAGGAAGTGTTGGTGTTCCTCCTGTCTGATAACAGAGCTATCCCACTCTCTGTGTCTTACAGCTGCAAAACTCCTCATGGATCCTGGTTTGGGATGCCAGCCCTGCCTGCAGCAGACAGCTGTTCCCCGCACCCCTATCCCCTTGACCACAGCATCCATCCCTGGAGCTCACTGGCACAGGGCATCTCACACAGGTTCAAAGGAGGTTAAAAAAGTCAAGGAGGGCAGATGAAGCGGTACGCCACAGTGCAGCCACCCCGAGATGGCAATGAGGAGCTGAACCAGAGCCCCCATTCCCCTGTGGGGCTGCTCTGCCCTGGGGAAACTTGTACCATGAGGCCAAATTTCTCCATCATCCAGAGACACACAACCAGGCAGGAGGAGAGACCTCAGGGAGGGGCCATAAATTTAGTAAAAGCTTGATAAATGCTCCCACTACCTTGATTATCCTAGGAGCAGTGATTTAATGCCTATGAGGGAACTGTCTATTTCTGGGTTTTTGCAATAAGTACCTTTGCATCCCAAATTACCCATTATAAATTAATAAAGGAGATGGAAGTTAAATGATAATCATCCCTGCTATGTATCTTTTCTTCCTGATAAGAAAACAATACAAGAAGGTTTGGTGAGTTGACCTTGGCTGGACACCCAGTGCTCACCAAAGCCACTCTATCACTTCCCCCCTCAGCTGAACACAGGAGAGAAAACATAACAAAAGGCTGCTGGGTCAAGATAAGGGCAAAACACTCACCACTTACCTTCATGGGCAAAACAGACTTGATGTGGGGAAATTAGTTTAATTTATTACCAATCAAATCAGAGTAGGACAGTAAGAAATAAAACTAAATCTTAAAAGCAACTTTCCCTCCACTCCTCCCTTCTTCTCATGCTTCACTCTCAAATTCCCAGCCTCCTCCCTGGCAACAGCACAGGGGGACAGGGAATGATGGTTGTCAGTTCAGCACAGTTCAGCAGCAGTATCTGCTGCTCCTTTCTCCTCAGGGGAAGACTCTTCATGTTCTTCCCTGCTGTAGTGTGGAGTCCCCCCTATAAGTGACACTCCTCCACAAACTTCTCCAGCGTAGGAGAAGACCTTCCCACAGGCTGCAGTTCTTCACAGATTGCTCCAGTGTGGGCCCCTTCCACAGGGTGCGGTCCTTCAGGAATAGGCTGCTCCAGTGTGGGTCCCTCAGAGAATCACAAGTCCTGCCAGCAAATCTGATCCAGCGTGGGCTCCTCTCTCCATGGGGCCACAAGTCCTGCCAGGAGCCTGCTCTAGCATGGGCTTCTCATGGGATCATGCCTCATCTGGGCATTCCCCTACTCCAGTGTGGGGTCCTCTATGGGCTGCAAGTATATATCTGTTTCACTATGGACCTTCATGGGCTGCAGATGCACAGCAGCCTATGGGCTGCTCCATGGGCTGCAGGGAAATCTCTGCCCCAGTGCCTGGAGCACTTCCTGCTCTCCTTCTCCACTGACCTTGGTGTCTGCAGAACTGTTGCTCTCATGGTCTCATTCCTTCCTCTTGCTGCCATTGCAGTTTATTTTCCTCTTTCTTAACTGTATTATTCCAGAGGCACTACCAATATCACTGATGGGTCTGGCAGGTCCCTCTTGGAACCAGCTGGCATTGGCTCCACTGAACATGGGAGAAGCTTCTAGCAGCTTTTCACCATTCCACCCACTCCTTCCTCGCTACCAAAACCTTGCCATGCAAACCCAATACAGTAGGAATCTATATACATACAGTATATGTATGGAGCAGCAAACTTTCAAAGGGTCCCCTACCAGTGCAACCTAAACTGCATTTTCTTGCAATGCCCAAAATTTCAGAATGGGGTTAGTGTGGGTCTAAGGATCAGCAGCCCCAGGGAAGAAAGACATGCTATTGCAACAATTGTCTGTGTTCCCTATCTTCGGATCTGAGCCCAGGCAGCAGGAACAGTGGCACTGGTGGCACACACAGCACAGGGACTGTTTGTTGGAGAAAGTTTGATGGGTAACCCTCCATTTAAAACCACCATTTTGCAGATTATGGAAGTGCAGAGATGATGAATTCATCAGCTGAAGCAATGTAGGAAGAAATATCCCCGTATTTTATTGGAAAATGTCTTAGAAATGAAAACAGCCACTTTTACCCCTTTTCTTCTTTTGTTTTGTACAGGGAAGTCTTACAGACTTGCAGCCAAGAATATTTTCTAAGAATGAATGTCGTCTCATTTTTTAAATTAGAAATTAAAGTCTTGTCAGCCCTGGGAGACTGTGAAGGAAAGCTATATTATTATATCACAGGAGACTGAATGCTGAGAAAAGAAGGGAGTTTAGTCAAAGGTCTTGAAAGGCAGTTTTAGGTACTGACAATCACTGGGCGAATATGATGTCTCATAAAAATCCAGCAAACAGTTTCTTGGGCCAATGCATTGCAGCCAGTAGCATGGATGTATTAGACCCCAACCAGTCTTCTGGCAATTGGTTAAAAGTTGAATTAAAAACAGGAAAGACACCTCTGTTTCTTTTCAACACCCAAGTTTATTTTATCCTGTACACGGGGGCATGAAAGAGAGCTCAGTCACAATATAGCCTTTTTATCATGAATTGTGACCCAGTGCTGCTACTTGACATAGTTTTCTTTTGATTCTTGTGGACCACAACCCATGGCCTTTGCTCCTTTAATACACTCAGTACCCAGAAAAGTTCTGCAGTCCCTAATTTCATGCTTGCGCTACTGCTTCTGCTTCGGCATTGCCTTGTCACAAAGGTATGAGTACAGCAGATGGAGGTTTCTGCTCTGACGCTGCATCCTACCTGTCACCAGTCCAACAGTTTAAAGGCATTAAATTACTCCATCTGCTCTTGCAGCTTGCACCAAGCCTGTGCTTTATAGACTAACAGGGATTATTTTTTAATAAATGAATGAAAAGTTGCTTTGTAAATCTGAGGCCAGAGCTGACTCATAATCTCTGCTGACAAATTTCTGTCAATATTTACTGACATATCCAGAGATCTGCAATGTTTAAAGTATCAGTTTTTATGAGAAAGCTGGTTTCAGGAAGCGTCTGGAAAAGTGTAACGTGCTTTCTCACATTCTCTCATTCATTTCAGCTTTATCCTGATAACATAAATGTGGAACATATATGCTAGTAAAAAAGAGAAGTGAGAGGTGCTTGAGTTTCAGCTATGAAAAATCTTTCTATGTCTGTAAACACAGAAGTAGGGCAATTTTTAAGGGAGTGATTCCAGTGAACCCTTCCTGCTGTGAATGCTTCTTTTCTTGATGGTGTAAAATAGGAACCCCCCCCTTTTTTTTTGCAGGTCTCATTGGCACTTCACATTTCCACTTTGTAACCCACATTCCCTTTGCAAGCCTATAAAAACATAATTTTCAGTGAGATTTCCACCTGTCCTGTGCAGTTCTCAAGCATATGTGTGCACATAGGATGCAAATGTGTGAGATTTCCCTGGATTTATCACCGTCAAAGACACCCAAATTTAGCATACATTAACAGCATGGGCTTTAAATCAAGGAGCATTTCTTAATACATTATTTATAATGAATTAATTATTAATAGAGATAGCTTTTTTCTCCCCTAATAAATTATTATAAGCTCTGCTATAACATGCTGTACCAATATGTACTATATAAATAATGTTACGTGTTTCAGTTTATGAGGACTTTTAAGCAGCTCACTAAGACCTTATCTATCACAGATTTCGAAGTGTTGCATTCACTTCAAGCTCAAGCAATCAAACCTCCTCACTGCAGGCACTTTACTTGGTGACAGGTACTTCAGTAAATCACTTGGTAAATACCTGTACCATTTACACTGGAATGTGAATAAATATATTTTTTATATTACTGAAAATAGAAAATCTTTCTCTTCACACTTTTCCTGCTTTTTCTTCTCCAATGACAAATTTTCTCCTTCTCATTTCTTTGCACTTCTGGGTTTATCTTATATTTTAATTTTTCTCTCTATTTTTAGATCCAGCAATGCAGGCCTGACTTTACTCTCTTTTCCCCTAATGCAACCTTGTGGCTGCTCCTTGGTAAGTGATGGTGGCTTCATTGTGGCTCTGATTTTGAGCTCCTCCCCAAAGCCCTGCTATAACTGGGGGACTCCTTGTGAGAAGAAATACCTATAGAGGCATAATGCAAGAGGATAAATAAATACCCGATCTTCCATGGGGAGACATGAGGTCTGGGATCTCCTCTCTTGTTACTCCTTTGCTTCCCATTAAAGTAATTTTCCTTTTCCAAGGTGTTTCTGCTCTGTTTAAAAGGAGGCACACATGCTTATTTTACTGCTTATGATGTGCTACACAAGTCCTGCAGATCAGTACATGCTCTCCAGAATTTCTTTCAGCTACCAGGAAAATCCCAGTGCAGTGACAGTGCTGGCCAGCATGCACTCATGCCATCTCCATCGGATCTCTTGGAAAAGAAGACATTCAACATCAGCTTTTCAGCCACCTCTCCATTTTCTCCCTCGACCCCTCTGCCCAGTGCACCTGGTTCTTTCCCAGCCAAGCTGGCCTGTAAATTAGCTCCAGGTTTCACCTTTTCTTTCTGTTTTGCATTTAGGATGTTGAGTCCCAAGAGAACGTCCTCTTTTCTGCTGAGTACCTGAGATAACCAAATTATAATGATAGATAAATACACACAAAACATGCAGTGATTCCCAGGTGGGGTCTGCCACAATCTTTAGTTTAGCACACAAGGGCACTGGGGTTTTTTTTCCCTGCCATCTATTACTTTAAATTGCTTAACTCACTAAAGCTCTTTTCTTTGGATGGAGATTTTAGGACTGATGACAGATGAAAATACACTATCCCATATTTAATTATTTTCCACTTATGTTCCCTTTGGCCAGCAGATGCTGTAAAATGTATGTCTTCATTTGAGGGAGAGGCTCTTGTAAAATCTAGCACTGCTGTTCCCAAACAACTCAGTATTGGTTAGCACCAGGATAGGGGAACAGGGTATCTAATAACCAGCACCTAAAATCCAAGCTGTCTGCAACTGAATACAACCGGGTTAAACCTGCTCAGCTTCTGCAGAAGGACTGGGGGTTACTGCATCCCTCCCACAGCCACCCAGGTAGCCCTGTGACACCCCAAATGCCAGAGGAAAACTCACATGGGAAGTCCCCAGGCAGGTCTGCAGTCAGCAAAATTTACCCCCTCAAATGTTCCAATTAATTTACCTGCATAAACATGAAAGCCCGATCTCTGTTTGACCTAAATCTGCATAGTCCCAGCATGCTACAGAGCTGCACCAAAGGCTCCAAAATCCCCAATGTTTCTCTATGTCAGTGGCAATTACCGCTGGGATAAAAGAATGGCAATCAAAATTCAGCTTTTATCATCATATCAAAGCAAATTTGAGAGACTTTGTTTTTATTTTAATGCCTCTCTTTCCTTACTTTTAATCACTTCTGGTTTTAATAGCACCATCTGCATTTTAAATTACAAGAGAATTCCCTGCTTTCAGCTTTCCTCCTGCATGAACCAAAGGAACTCAATGTGTCGTTGCAATCCGCGGTGTGCATTATATACCTGTTTCCCTATGGCCCCTCAAGAGACCTTCAGTTACGGGGTCTCTATGACAACATGCACAAGCCTGGCTCTGGCTGAGGTTGTGTTTCCTCCTTGCACAATGAAGCATGTCATATCAGAGAGGAGTATTTCCCATTGACAATCTTGCCCTGGTGCAAATGTACATGACCTGGAAGGTGTGACTTGTACAAGCGTGGTGGGTACCTTGGGGCATAGCCTTGTCTTTTTTTGGTAATAACAACCCCAGGACTGGAGAGTTGCACAGGGCTGTGCACACTGCAGGGGCTGACACTGTGGTGGCACGGGTGACAGGGATGGTTTTCGCAGGTGGATGTGGAACAGCTGTCATCAGGCAAGCTGTGCATGGGGCTGGACACACTCTGTGGTGACTAACCAGCCCTCTGATGGCCCTACTCTGATGATGGGTGATTTTTCTTCTTGGCCTTATTTTTAACCAAACTGAGTGCCTTTAGGAGAGCTCCAAGCCTTTCTCCCCTGATTGTTTTCCCAGACCACCAACACTCCTGGGACACTGCCATTCCCCTGGCACTCTGCACAGGCAATGGTTTGAAGGCCCACTGGCCATGCTGAGGGAAACCAGACCAGTGCTGCACCAATAGCAGCAGCCTTTGGATCTTTGGACAAAGCTGCATTCATCAATTTAATCCATACAGATTTTGCATCATGGTCCTACTTTTCCTTGATGTACAACCACTATGACTTTTCATGCTGGCTACTGCAGCCCCAATGCAGTTGCACAGCAGATTATTCCTTGCTCATACATGCTGCACTGGCTTTCAGCTTTTATATTTCACTGTTTGGGGGGGGGGGGGGGGGTCCCACAAACAAGG